>JBCNJP010003202.1:0-25000 GCA_039602395.1 Deinandra increscens subsp. villosa | reverse complement strand
TCTTCTGCCGTTTTTTTTTTGTGATTCCACCGATTATTTAGGTTAAAGTTTACAAAAATGGCCGGGGAAATAGAGCTAGAAGAAAGCAGTTCGAGAAACCCTAGGGATACGGATCCTCTGCTTCAGAATCACCAGAATGCAGGTTCTGGTCCACCGTCGTTGACTGCCGTTGCCGCGTCGGGTTCAAGTGAGGCGAAGTATGATGATGTTGAAGCTGGATCGATCGCTACTTGTCGTATTTGTCTTGAGTGCGACGGAGAGGAAGGTAGATGTTATGCTTTCCACTGATTTTAACTTTTAAGTTTAATTTGTTCATATCAGGAGTTTGTGTTAGATTTAGTAATTCTTTCAGTTTTAGTGTTCTTTTGCTTCGTTAGTGTCTTAGTGATTATATTCATATGATTTTGCTCATGATCGTCTGTGTAATTTATATATTTGATACATTAAACCACAAAATGCTTGAACTGCTTATATGATAAAATATGTATTTGAGTATCTGGTTGATGTTTACATAATTACATTGTGTGTTAAGGATACACTAGAGAGGGATGTGCATTGGTTATTTGACCACTTTTTTTAGATGATTTTTATGATAATTGTTGACAGTGCCATGTGAGAAGTGAAACTTGATAGAAGACGTGATCGAGAGAAACAACGAGTTTTATAATGTTTCTGTTAGGATGATTTAGTGTAACTAAGTTGATCTGGATGCCCATTGTTGGCTCTCTTATGTTAGTCTTCCTTTTCCAGCTTTTGCTAACCATGAAAATCTAGAGATACAGAACTGTAAGAAGGCGTTCTCATTCATTTGATCATGGTGGTGATATTAGGTGATCATTGTGGAGTATATTGTCCTAGTTTGACTTTGAATTTTAATTGTGATCAATTTATTAACACCCTGTATTCAAAAACATGGTACACTGCTGATTGTGAACCACAGAATTTGTAAATACTTTCCTGAAACTCTGTTGTTACTTGTTAGCCTGTAGATGAAAATGGTAATACAGTCATGTAGAAACAAGGTTCAATTAAACGAAAGTAAGTTGAATGTTCCATGAAAAAGTACGTAATTATATTGTGGCTAACTGGCTATGAGATGATGCACGATGATGTTTGTATATTAAGTTGAATCACTCTAATTTATCAGTGGCTCCTCAGCACTTGTTTTGCTATTCATGGTTATCTGAATGAGATTCATATAACGAATAATCAGAAGGTATTGGGATACCATTTTTTTGTGAGTGCATTGGCAGTTTTAATTGTTGCGTTTTAAACCTAAGTATGCCAATTAGATGACTAACTTCAGAAGAACTTATCTGGAAAATGCTAGAGTTAATTAAGCAGTTAAGTTATTTATATCTTTGGAAACTGCATTAACTATTATAGTTTCTCTCTTTTATGTTTTTGATCACGTCACTAGCTTTAAATGTTTGTAAAGGCTTAGAAAAGTATTAAACTTGTGTCTCAATAGTGTGTGTGCTCGACATAATTATTTCTAGTTGAGTATAGTGGTGTAGGTTTATTCTTTTGTGCTTTAGTTTCTGACTTCGTTGGTAAGAAATGTCTTCCATTATGTTATTACATAATAAAATTGTCTGTATATTTCTGTAGGTGATGATTTGATATCTCCATGCATGTGCAAAGGCACCCAGCAGTTTGTGCATCGTTCATGCCTTGATCATTGGCGATCTGTTAAGGTAAGGCCTGCTAATTTCCATGACATCTATCAGGAACAAGATACTATAAGCCATTCCAATTTTAATGCATTTATGTGGTGCTTTCAATAGGAAGGGTCTGCCTTTTCTCATTGCACGACTTGCAAAGCTCAGTTTCACCTTCAAGTTGTTGAGCTAAAAGACAACTCCTGGAGGAAGATAAAATTCAGGCTATTTGTTGCAAGGGATGTTTTCCTTGTATTTCTGGCTGTACAAACGGTGAGAATTCTGTTCTTTTAAATTGCTAAATTCTATACTATCTTTTTTTGCTTTCATGATATTGATCATTTTCTGTTGTCATAAATAAATTTCCTTTCCCTCAGAACCTCAGGTTCTATTTGTAGTTACTGTGATCCCCGCGTCACTCTTATCATTCCCTCTTTTAGGATGTTCAGATTTTTATTTTCAATATATCGAATCATGATATTCACTATTATTTGGCTCCATCTGCCAGCATTTAAAGCAGATTTTTTGCATCTGATGCTCCTTCAAGCTCCTTTGATCTTCAGTTATAAATCACTATTTGACTTTGACATTAAGCTTACCAGTTTAGTCCCTTCTTTCCATGTCAATGGTAAATTCATTTTCAAGTAACCATGATCCTGCATGGCTGGATCTAGTTCGTTTCCTCTTAGAATTTGTTTTTTCATCATCTTTTGTGCAAGTGTTGGTACTGCTATTTAGGTAATATCTTGATTTTGTTTCCACCTAATTGACCCATAAAAATACAAGACTGTTAAAATCACATTCTATAATGCTATGGAGTATGGGCTATAATGTTATGTAAAGTTGGCTGTTCTTTTTCGTTTCAGGAAGCAGGAGATGGTTAATTGTACCATGCCATGCATTTCACATTACCACTATCTGAAATTGTCATTCAACTGGCACCTATTGTCACCATTATCAGTTAGATTTTGTGCTGTTGTCTTCAAGCACATTAATTATTTATATTGTACAATTGCTCTTATTACTTGTTATCTGTTAAACGTTACGTTTCTTTTCAAATGCATTATTTGTTAATATTTGTAGATTGTACAAATGCTCTATAATTTTTTATCTCTTGTACTTAAAAGATGATCATAACTTCACTGAAGATTTCATAACGCTTGAACTTCTTCATTGAATAATTTTGGGTTTTGTGAGCTCGATAAAACTATTACTAGTTATATTTAGTAATAACCAAGGAAAACTCCATCCTAATGTATGCAGTGTGTGCAATACATGCATTACGATTGTCACCTGGAATGCAGTTTGTGCATCTTTTTATATCATACTATAGTTGGCCTTTTTAAGAAATCAGACATTCAGATGACTAACTCATACAGGTGATTGGGCTGATGGGAGGCCTTGCATACATTGTGGACAGAGATGGGTCTTTCAGAACTTCTTTTGATGACAATTGGGACCGTGTATTATCAACGCATCCTATACCATTCTACTATTGCATAGGTACATTGTCCTCTATATGATGGAAAAGGAAAAAGACTAGTGATTATAGACTTATAATGCCTGACATCCACACCCCCCCCCCCCACCCCCCCCCCCCACCCCCCCCCCCCCCCCCCCCCCCCCCCCCCCCCCACCCCCCACACACACACGCACACACACAACCTTAATGTTTCTCGTTTCTAGGTTCTTTTTTTTTTGTGAGCTGTGTAAACGATTATATTGGTCTTTTTAGACTGTGATTCAAATCATTCAATTACAACACCCAGGTGTCTTAGTCTAATATTTAGGCGCGGAGACTAAAATTGATTACAGGGTCTCCAAAAAAACAATATTTTACGCACATATATAAGCATATAACTTGCTAAATCACTTTATTAAAAAAAAACAATATGTCATGATTATACTATTTGTAAGCATATTTTAACGCACAAATTACCCATCTCATTCCATATTTTTGGACTACTATGATGAAGCAGTGAAAGGTTATTTTTACAGGGGTCCTTTTCTTCTTTGTACTGGTTGGGTTCTTCGGGCTGCTTGTTCACTGTTCATCTTTTAACAATGATCCACGTATGGCTGGCTGCCAGAACTGCTGCTTTGGGTGGGGAATCTTGGATTGTTTTCCTGCCACGATGGAAGCTTGTTTTGCTCTTGTTATTGTTTTTGTGGTTATATTTGTCATCCTTGGAATTGCCTATGGCTTTCTTGCTGCTACCATGGCTATCCAAAGGATTTGGCAGAGACACTACCACATCCTCACCAAAAGAGAGCTAACAAAGGTACTTATTATCATTCTCATTTAATTATGGATAGGTTATTATGTTCTATTCATGAAACAAGTGAAATTATAATCAACAGGCTGGAAGTCACCCAAACCGTATTATTAATACACAAAACCTACTATATCCTTGACACTAATTGACATTCCTTTTTTTTATAATGGCGAAAACATGCTACTTCGGATCCCTTCATGTTTCTTTCTTTCGGAGTAGATTTCTGTGGTTCTAAAAAGTACAAATGGAGCTAGTCACCCGTTTGAAGACATTGGGCGCCATTTCTCTTTCTTGCTGGTCAATTTTTTTTTCTTGTTGGTCAAATGAGCTAGTTGGTTTTTGTTTCTTGCTTTTGGAGTCGATTTATGTGATTTGATGGTTTGCACTACTCTATATGCTTGATTGACATCTGGTGATGACGATAAAGGTTTGGTGGGGGTGGATTACGTCGACAATTGGGGCCGGTGCTAATGCGGGTGTGCTGATGGGTCATCAGAAGGTGGGTGAGGGCTGGTGATGGCCAACCATATTATGGACAAACCACAATGACCATCCGTGTAGTTTTCTCAGATCCTTATAATATAATTAGAAAATAATATAATTTTTAGTCAAATTGACACACTAATTGTACTTAGAAGTTCAATGCCTTTGGATTAAACGTGCTTTGAGATCATCTTGTGCAGGAGTATGTGGTGGAGGATCTTCATGGACGTTACACCCCTCCAAAACTGGATCCAGAACATTTGGAGCGCCTAAAGATGCTCAAGCTTTTGTAAGTTTCTCATAGAAATGTCTGTTATATAGACTCTTGAGGGTAAATGCTAGAGATACGTGTGCTTGTATATAGTTATATGAAACCATATAGGTCGAGCCTATAAACACACACACACCATACACATTATCATTTGCTTAATTACAGTATTTAGCTGCTTCATGATTTTTATGACTTGCGTGTCTTTGTTTTTACTTGCTAAACATAGTAACTGAACTGCCCCTTATATTAGGGAAAAGTTAAAGATCTATATAATTACTTGTGCATGAAAACAGTCTCAAACCGAGAAACAAAGACAGATTAAAACTGATGATGTTATCTTAGATTTTCACCAGATTTCTAATTTAATTCCTCAACCGTCTGACTTGAATCACTAACGAATATCAAATGATCACCGTCCCTAACTACTTCTATTTCATCTACTTCAGCTCCTTCTTTATTTACGACCTTTGACGCCATAAAGCCATACTTCTTCACACCAATCTCCAGTAATTCCTGAAAGTTTCTTGGTATGAAGACAAGTTTTCCTGCAACGTCTCCTTTCTCTGGACAACTTACAACCACCCTACCAGGATTTTCCTTCCCACCAGCTCCATCCAACATGCTTATAGGTCTCGGTGACACCAGGTCAATACTGCTCTCACCCTCTCGTGCATTCGACATTATTCCAAAAAGTGAATTATGGAAATTATCACTTCTTCGTCTCCGGCGTGACCGGATCCAAGATCCGTCATCTGAATCTTGGGGACCGGTTCTCGTCATTGTCGGCTCGCTTTTAAACCTCCCAAGAAACTTCACGCGTGGAAATTCATGAACACGTTTGTTCTCGGGAATCGAGACGAGTAGAGGTGGTCTGGAGAACTGGGGCTCTTCTGTGAACTTTACGGACAAGAATAATGTTTTTATCTCTTCGTGTCCTTGTTGCTCAGCCAGGCCTCGGGGACTCCAACCATGATGATCTTGTTGGTCAGTGTTGGCTCCTTGGTCTAATAGGAATTTCACCATCTCGATGTTACCTTCACAGACTGCAACGTGAAGAGCCGTTGATCCATCATTTCTGGCACGAGTGACATCTCCTCCATAGCGAATGATCTGGTTCAGCAGATCTAAGTTGTTCTGCTCGGCTGCAATGCAAGAAAATTGGCCAACGTTGCCAGATAACAGGGTGGCTCCGTTATCTGCCAAAAGTCTGATCACTGTCTCATGGTTACCAATTATAGCCTCCCACAATGGAACATTGCCTTCTGAATCTGTATAGGTCAATGCACAGTAATTTAGAAATTTCAGGACAAAAAAAGTCCCAAGTATATCTGACTTCTGACCCGCCCATTTTGACCCTCCCCAAACCACCCCATTTCACAGATGAATACCAGCTTTTCAACTCAAAGCAAATGAAGAAAAAAGAAGCACCTATGCAATTGGGATCTGCTCCATAATCTAGCAGCAAAAGCACACAGTTCTCACTTCCTTTTGATGCTGCTATGTGCTGAGCATAAACACAAAACACACAGAAGTTAAAGTTAGGGTATATATGTTCGTGTGGCAAAGATTCATTGGTGATCACATCTGTGAAAGTTTCATAGTTCGTACCAACGCGGTTCTTCCATTGTTGTCCGATTCGTTTGGATCAAGACCTTTCTTCAACAACTTTTGCAACAAAAGGTCGTCTCCTCGACGTGTAGCAAAGCATAGACTTAGTGGCAAGTCCATCCTGCCTCGTGCCAGCATATTTTCCGTCTCTATCAACACTCCTTCCATAACCGGGTCATTTAAGTTTTTCAAATGCTGCTCACCCAAAACGACAGTGTTTGAGATTACTAATCTTGCTAAGACGATAGAATATAACGAGAGGGGAGAAGTTAGACAAACCTCGAGAAGATTGTCCATAATAACCGTCCCGTCACCGACGTTGGCTTGAACAATGCTCAAGAATGTAGTACGGTTCAGCCGTAATAACTGGCTTAGTCTTTTGGTTCGAACCGTGAAAAGTTGAGGTCTGTAACAAAGAACCCCGATTTCACCACAAAGATCACCCCGTTTCGCTTCACCTACAACCTGCTCGACTCCATTTTTCATAACAAGCAGTTCCTGATCAAATTATTTAAAAAAAATATATAATATTAGAACATATTTTAGGAACGTTTTTTAATAAATAAAACATATAAAAATCAACACTTACCACTGCTCCTGTAACAAGTATGTAGAAATCTGTAGGTGCTTCATTCTGTAAGATAACATCTTCCTTTGGAGGAAAGTATTCAGCTTTCATTTCTGAAACCTTCAAATATATATTTATTTGGAATCAGTTTATTCTTAATATGAAAACGAAATGGCATATTCGTAAATATAGTGAAAGAAGATAGATACCAGCTGAAAGAGGACATCATTGGAGACACCATGAAACAAATAGGCCTTATCAAGAAGAGAATAGAAAAGGTAATGGGAAATGCTTGACCGAATGGCCTTCGGAAGCGAGTCGATAGTCTCTTGTTGCTGAAGCCCTTCAGAATCGGTTCTAAACTTCAAACACAAATGTGCCACCATCTGATCTTGCAACCGAGCTGGCAACTGGTTTCTGAGGCCAAAACTCGAGGCTGCTTGAATCGTATCTCGCTAAATTTCAAACAATATAACAACCAATCAATCATATGTTTTGTTAAAAAGACAGAACAGAAACTCAAGAACAAGTGTACTCACAAACTGTCTTGTTTTGCTGGTACCATGGACAACAAGATTGGTCATGTTCCCTATGAGATAGGATGTCAATCCGAGGTTGAAAAGCATGTAACATATCACGAATATCATCTCCCGTCTATTCTGAGCATGCAAATCACCATATCCGGTAGTCGTGAGAGTCGTGATTGACCAGTACATGGATGTCACGTAACGAGCCCCCAGACCCTCATCTTTGAAATCCGAGTTGCCATACCCGATCCAAGTATTACCCGGATTAGAATATGTAGCAGCAAGATAATAGTAGAAACACCCAGCAGAGTGTACCGCAAATAGGGTGACCTATTATCATCATCATGTACACAATGTTAGTTCTCTAACTTCATATTATGATTTTATATAAATTTTAGTACTTACAGAAATAAGCTTGGCACATCGAACCCAGAAGTAGTTGAAGTTCTGATCTTTCTCGAGTCTGTTCCTCAAAGGAAAAGAAATTAAGCATCAAAACCGGGTTGATATTCATTAAAGGACACTTTAAGCAGCTTTTGACCCGATAATCAAAGGGATGAAACTCGTACCTGGCAAACATGGCGCTAACTCTGCGCAAACGCCATAGTCTAAACATGTTGAATAATCCATACGATTGTAAGGATCGAGTGGATATTTTGTGGGCTAGTTCCGAAGGGATTGTGGATATGACATCAAATACCAGCCAAGTGCTTGTATATCTCCAAGCAATCTGCTTCGGGTCATCCACGAGAAGATAAGTACTTTTATCCAGGTAAGCTACGAAGAATGTAAGGATAATATCGATGGCGAAGAACGCGTTGACAACGTTGTCAATGGCTGAGAGTGGTAGCTCTGGTTTTTCTAAGAAACCGAATTCAAATGGGGACACCCATGCGGTATACAGCACCAAAGCAACTAGATACGTCTCCCATGCCCTGAAACAATTTTGATGTTGGGTTAAATTCAACAATAAAAGTTAATAGTTATTGTAATAAAAAGGATAGGAAAGTTTCACGAAACGTCACGGTGTACATGTGCGAATTTAGTTACTTGTTTTTTTTAAAGTAATATACGTAAAGTTAGACACGCAAGTAAAGAGTTTAAAACAAATTACAACATGAATCAGACCTAAAACGTTAGATACGCGTTTTTAATAGGTTTGATGTAGTGTTGTAATGAAAATACATCTAGAGCTAAAAAGTGATAAAACTAAAAAGTTGTACACACTCGAAAGCCACAGGAAAGGGAAAAAATGAGGGAGAAGGAAAATCGCTTGGGAAGGGTTGAGGTGGCGTGTGGCCACCTATGGTTACATCAGGAAGGGAGTGCAACGGTGGTTGCGGCGGAGGGGAGGCCACAAAGCGGGGAGACATCCTTATAATGAGTTTGCACAACTAATTGACATTGGATGTGTTTTTTTTTTACTTTTAATTTATAAAAATAAAGGGGCATTTACATATATGTCCCTGGTAATTCATTTTATTACATATATACCCAAGCCTAAATTTTAATTACATATCTCCCCTTTCTAAACCATATATATTACATATTTACCCAATTCATTTAAAATAACTTATTAAAAGACTATTATACCCTTATTAATTTTTTTATATATCCCCATTACAAATAAAAAATTATAGCTTACATATTTCACTTTTTATATTCAAATCTACTGTGCAAATTTTAGCTGTAGAAATATATATTAAAATCGAATAAACTAATCTAATGTACATATTGGAATCAACAAAGCTACTGAAACATGCTGCTAGAATCAACAAATTAAAATCGAATAAACAATGCTACATAAATAAATCGATTATTAAACATGCTACCCAACAACAAAGCTACAAATTAAAATCGACTATTACACATGCCGCTAGAATCAAAAAGTTACGAACCAAAAAATTCAAAGAAACCGACCTTGAATTCTAGATTAAAATCGATGTTATATGTGTAATACGAACCAACAAAAGAATCTGGATTCAAGATCTCAAGGTCGTCGAAGGGTATCCGTCGCCGTCACATTCAAGGTCGCTGCCGGCAAGAGGTCGTCGTCACAGTCAAGATCGACGATTGGAGTTTGGAGAAGGTTGAAGAAGCAGGCGGGAGGAGGGAAACGCAATCGTCGATTGCTACTTACGTCAGATTGATTTTATTTCTTAAAATCATGATTTTTTTTTCTAAAAATTATGAGGGTATATAGGTAATTTCATGGACCAAAGGGGATATATGTAATTAAAGTTTAGGGTTGGGTAAATATGTAATAAAGTGTCTTAGCAAGGGGATATATGTAAAAATCCTAAAAATAAATAAGCACTGGATTTATCGTATAATGTAAACTGTTTTTATTTTTAACGGTCAACAAATCATTCGAAAAACCTAAAGAGTACTTATACCAGTTTAGTTCATTTTGAGAAAAAATCATCTTCATAAACAACCGAGTGATAAAACCTGGAAAATCATAATGTAAACTCCTAAAATCGTTACTTATACACGTTACTTATACACTTTTAAACTTATAATTTTTTTATCGACAAAACAACTGTTAAATACCACACAGAGTGAAGACATTTAAATATAAAAATATAGAAAATAAGGTCTTAAAATTAAAATAAAGTCAACAACATAGACTATTTCCTCCTTTACCCCTTTTAAGCTCTCATCATTAATAACCATTATATTTTTTGCCGTTCAAAAAAAAATAAAAAATAAAAAAAAAAAATAATTAATAACCATTATATTTTATTTGAATACATACATGCTTAAAATATCTTTCACACTTTAAAAAGTAAAAACCTACTTTTATTATTTATTTATTTATTTAGTTTTTTGAACGGCGAAAAATACCTACTTTTATTTATCCCTGATTCCCTGTATATTTAAAAACTGCAAGAACCTTCTTATTTTCTGTGCTTATTAAAATATAAATTGATTACAATAAATGTGAATTTAATGTACTTAATTTAAATTTTATAGCATCTGTAGTCTTTTTTAGTTTTTTTTTCTTCCTAAATGCATAAATATTATTTTTTTTTTTTTTGAACAGCAATTTTATTAAACACCAACACCCCGAGACCGGGAATAGCAAGGCACTAACCCGGAGCCCGGACACCTTACATCATATACATATTGTCCCAATCAATGGGTTTTTTACTCCTATTGTTACACCACAACAAGCACCAAACTTTGATATTACAAATGACATTAAAAATAGACGGCACCTTTCCCGTGTATAAAGCCGCATTTCGTTCACGCCACAACCACCAACACATTGACGCCACCATAGCTTGAATGATCTCACTCTTGCCCCTATGACTCCCAAAAGCCTCGTGGAACCTGACCACATCAACCATCGAACCGCCCGCAAAGACCGGACCCTTAAGCCAAGCCGCAAGCCATACCCAAACCGAAGTCGTGAACCTGCACTTCGTGAATAGATGGTTAACCGATTCCAGCTCCTCGTTGCATAATCTGCACATATCCGAAACGACGGGAACTCCACGTTTCTTAAGCTCGTCGCAGGTAGCAATCCTTCCTTTATGAGCCCTCCAAAGAAAAGCATTCACTTTAATAGGAACCAACTTGTTCCATTTGAATATATACCCCCCATCCCCCCTGCTCTCCTTCTCCAACATTCTTCTAACTTCTTTTGCAGAAAAATCAGCCCCATCTTCTCCTATCCACTTCCATTGTCCATTGGCCCACACCACAGAATTTTCTAAATAAACATTCTTTCTTTTTAATTCACAGTTTGCGGCCCAAATATTTTTCCAAACCCCGGTCACCGATTGTCTACAAGGAAACAACTCCACCCTACCATTCACCTCATGGATCGCCTTGATGACCCGGGCCCAAAGCTTGTCTTCTTCCACCTTAAGACGCCAAAGCCATTTGCTAAGAAGACTTAAATTGAAAGCCTCCAAATTAACAAGACCCAACCCACCATTTGCCTTAGACTTACAAAGTTCCTCCTTTTTTATCCAATGAATTTTCTTTCCGCCATCCTTGCCACCCCAAAGAAACCGAAATCTAATTCGATCTAACGCCGAAATCACACTTTTAGGCGCCTTATAAAGTGTGAAAAAGTACGTGGGAAGACTATCAAGAACACTTTTAACCAAGGTAAGCCTCCCCCCAAATGAAAGAATATTGGCCTTCCAACGGGAAAGCCTACGTTGAAAAGTCTCAACCACCGAATTCCAAAACGCCTTTCGGTTCATATTAGCCCCCACCATCAAACCAAGGTAGTCAAACGGAAGACTTCCTTCTTTACAATTGAGCATGTCCGCCAATCTTTTCACCTCTAAAGGCTCCACATTAACCCCAAAGATCGCACTCTTGTTAAAGTTAACTTTAAGCCCAGACACCAAATAAAAGCACCTCAAGATTCGAACAATGTTACGCGCATTCTCATCCCCCCACTCCCCAATCACCGTTGCGTCGTCGGCATAGAATAAGTGAGTCAAAACCGGCCCTTCATTAGAAATCCGAACCCCCTTTAAAATCCCTAACCCTTTAGCTTTGTTCAACATCCAATCCAAAGCTTCCATCGCCACAACAAAGAGATACGGAGACAAAGGGTCTCCTTGCCGGACCCCCCGGTAACAATTGAACTCCGAAGCGGGGGACCCATTAATAAGAACCGACGCACGAGCCGACGCCAAAATACCCCTCACCCAACAACGCCATAACGGAGGAAAAGCCATATGCTCCAAAACCGAATCAAGGAAATCCCAATCAAGAGAGTCATAGGCTTTCCTAAAATCGATTTTGAACACCAATCCTTGTTTCTTTTTAAATTTCAGCCACGACACCATTTCGTTAAGAATCAACGGGCCATCGACAATGTTTCTCCCCGCCACAAAGCCCATTTGAGAGTCGGAAATGATGGACCCAAGCACCTTTTTCATCCTCCCGGCAAGAACCTTTGATATAACCTTAGAAATGCACCCAAGGAGACTAATTGGTCGAAACTCCTCCAAAGATTGAGAGTTATCCGTCTTAGGGATCAAATGAAAAAACGAAGAAGCACACCCGTTGGAAATCTTCCCAGTAGCAAAAAAATGAACCATAATATTATAAAAATCATCCTCAAGTTCCTTCCAAAAGAATTTGAGAAAATCGAAGTTAAATCCATCCGGCCCTGGCGCCTTATCACCCTCACAATCCCACACCGCCTCCTTTATCTCGTCTCTAGAAAAAGGAACCGTTAACATCTCCCCTTGATCCGACGACAAAGCCTTAATGCCCCGACAATCAAGACGGGGAAACGTCCCACACCTCCGAGCAAATAAGGATTTAAAAAACAAGCTGGCTTCCTTTTTTATCTCCTGAGGATCCACAATCCAACGCCCACGAACCCGTAAACCATTGATTCTACTATTCGCCATATTGGAGTTGACCAACCCGTGAAAGAATCCCGAGTTCTCATCCCCCTCAACCGCCCATTTGACCCGAGATTTTTGACGCAAATCAAGTAAGCTTTCCTCCTCCAGCTTAGCCAATTTCTCTTTTTTGTCCTTCCACACCTCCATCTCCTTATCACAAATGGAACTTGACTCACTGACCAAGTCCATGTGCTTACAGAACTCACGTAACTCCCCCACCTCTTTAAAATTCTTCTCTTTGTTCCTTTTAACCCATTCTTTAGTTAGCTCCTTCACCCTTTTTAGCTTCTTCAAAAGAATACGATCAGGGATCACCTCATCCACCACCGGATTCAACAGCTCCCCCCTAATCAAATCTGTGAGATCCTCCTTTTTTAGCCAAGACGAGAAGAACCGGAACGGGCACGGACCAAAATCCGTAACCGACGTCTTCAGGACCAACGGACTATGATCGGACCATAATCGTGGCAAAGCAGTAAGCGTAGCCGCCGGCCACCTGTGAAACACCTCAGAACAAACAAGCACACGATCCAATTTACTAAAGTTCTTACCTTTTCCGTACGAATACGTATACCTAGCACCCCCCATCCGATATTCCATTAACCCGGCATCCTCAATAAATCTGTTGAACGCAGCAGCACCACGGGCACTGAAGGCCGAATACTTCCTCTCCTCCATACACCGGACTTCATTAAAATCGCCCACTAACATCCACATCCCCTCACCATCCTCTATGATCTCCAAAAGATTTTGCCAAAGCCTACATTTAGCACCATAATCTTGCGGGGCATAAACATTTATAACATTAAGCATCCCTTGACCACCCGCCAGATTACCAGAGGTAACAATATAATTAGAATGTTTGATAACCTTAACCAGCTTAAACGCTCCGGGATTCCATATGGACGCCAACCCCCCAGAGCAACCCTGGGCTTCCACACCTTCAAAACAATAAGCAGAATTCCCCCACAACTTCCGGACCGGGATATCATTCAGATTTGTGCACTTGGTTTCTTGTAAGCAAATAAAATTGACTTTGTTCTCCATTTTTATGCGGTTAAGCCAACCCACTTTCTTGCCATCCTTAATACCCCATGAATTGCACGAGAGCAAATCCATCAGACACCATTGTAAGACTTCTCCAAACCGACCTCCTCAACAACCTGATTCATAAAATTACTCAGATCCACCCCCACCCCGGCACCCACTTTCACAGTGTTCACCACCTCCTCCATATCACCGCCCTGAGAGCTCCCGTCCGGGTTCGGATTTTGAGAATCCGGCACCATCTCCGCCGATTCAGACTCCTCCTCCTCCCTGCACTTCTGGTGTGTTAACGAAACTCCCCCCCTTTTGCATCTTGATTTCATCGGTCTCCACACAAGATTTCGGTACCCCCCAAACTCCGCCTCGTTATTGGATCTAATCGAGTCCAGGTTCCCAACTAAAACAGATGGGCTTAGAGATTTGGGCCTCGCCCTTTTTTCAAACCTGATCTCCTGAAAATTGGACTCCTTATGTTGGGCCGCATCCAAGTTCTCCTGCCCAGGCCCAACATCATGCACTTGATCCAGCACTTGATCCCCGCCAATGTTGCCCTTTCCAGTCCCATCATGATTACGCCCAAGTTCCGAGGAGTTTGGGACTTCCCCATCCTCGAGACCCACATCGTCGACATGCATGCATGCACCATCCCCATGCACTTGACTGTTCGTATCCACCGGTGTGCCGTCCGACGAACCCCCCAAACCTTCCGGCGATCCCGACCTGTCTCCGACCACCAGAAACGAAGGTCTCCAATCCTCATTAACCTCCGAGACTTCACACACAAATCTCTTCCCTTTCCACGTAATTGTCCGCGTAGAATCAAAAGACATTAAATACACAAAATATAAAAACAAAAAGACTGAAAAGAGATCAATAACATATTACCTTTTTAAACTTTATATCTATTATTGAAGCGGTATATACATGTACGTGATTCTCGTGGTAACCAACAATTTATTGATTTTGGAAAAAAATGCACTGAATGGTATTTGGATTCTAATATACGGTGTTTTATATTTTAGGAATGATACAATATATTATCAAAAATATTGTTCATTCCCTATATCTTTTATTATATTTTGTGAGTGAAAGAAAGAGAAAAAATAATAATAAATATATAAAAAATATTATTTAACTGACGAGGCAAGAAAAAATGAAATGTTATTTAGTTAATTATAGGGATACTGATAGAGAATGAGTTATAAATGCTCTTTGTTCAAGAGATCAAGTGGTGAAAAAAATGTCTATGAATCTATATTTTTTAAGCGCTCTACAAAAAACATCTCACTATATATCTGTATATATGTGTATATATAGTGGGGTGCTCAAGCAATGCATCGGAGAACACAACACAATAATACATGTACCGGTAAACACAAACGTTTGAACAAGTAGTTAATGTATTTTAATCATAAGTTCCTATTAACAAAATGTTTATAACATATTCATAGATTTATTATTTTCGTGGTAATTTACATATTTATCTAACCATAACTATTAAAATTTTAAGTAAAAAACTATTTATGAGTAATTATGAGTAATTAATAACCACAAGGACTTGTCCTAGTGGTTATTGGCGATGATGGGAGACTTGGGACTGAGAGGTCACAATTCAATCCCTGAGCTCCCAGGTTTTACCACCCGGCCGCTCGCGGAGGTGGATTTTTCCTGGAATGAGCTCAACTGGTGTGTATATATTCCATGGCTTTCCAGGGCTTTAGTTGGTCGTTCAAAAAAAAAGTTATGAGTAATTAATACATGTACCGGTAAACGGTTGAATAATTATTTGGGAGTACATTATATGACAATTAACATGGTCCTTGTATACACATAAACCTTTGACAATTAGTTAATGTTTTTTAATCATAGCTTCCTATTAACAAAATATTTATAACATATTCATAGGTTTATTACTTTCATTTATAAGTAATTAATTGGATAACGGTAATTTACATTTTATCCACCAAAAAGTATTAAAATTTTAAGTAAAACCCCATTTTCTCCATCTTATATATATTATAATATATATATATATATATATATATATATATATATATATAAATATACACATATATATTTTTTATGCATATGGTTATTGTAGAATATTATTTGTCTAAAATGTACAAAAATCACATGTTAACACACTATTGAAAAACTATGGGGATGTCCAAACGATGCGATGAAAAACATAACACAATAACAAAACAACTGGTAAAACGTTTGAAAAATTAATTTGTGAACTATCTATATTATATATATTTGAATGTTTAACAAAATTTATAAAATAAAGTAAATATAAATCATATATAAAATAAAAAACAGTTTTGAATTTTAGTTAAACAAAAAAATTGATTGTGTATGTAATTAGATTTTTTTAAAGGATTTCATTGTTAATTGTTTATTCAATTACATTTTAGTATTAAATTTGTAGTTATTAACAAAGACAATTTTGCCCTCTAAAAGCTCTTAAAGATTTCAAAAAGTGAAGTAAGAAGACAATTATGTACATCTTAAATGTATTAAATTATACTATACATTATACGGTGCGCCAACGTGTTTTCGACACAATGGGTTAGCGAGTTTTTGTAGAGTGGTTAGCATGTGTTTTTTCGAACAACGGTTTAATATGTTTTTTATATACATGTATGAGCGTATGCTTCTTTGCTACACTTTTTAAACAAATTAAAATAGCTTCTTATTAGAAATTAATCATATATTAAAAAAAGAGTTATCACGATTTTTACAATAAAAATATTACTTCGTTTTCTAAAAAGAGACCAAATGACACCAACATTATAGTTGCTTTAACCCATTCTCATTGAACTATATCGACCATCCAAAACCAACCTAAGATTCCTCCTAATGTATACATACATCTTCTGAATTTACAAGACCAAAAAGGCCTAACGATCGAATCTATAATTATATCCGTCCAATAAATAAAAGATCCCCACATAAACGTGTCTTGTTTTACTTTTGTTAAACATATATCATAATCTTAATTTTTTTTCAATCAAATCAAAAAACAAATAAGACTAAAATAAATAATTTTCTTTACCTTTTTCCATATGCAACTAAAATATATTATCTTAGATTTTATTCGTTCTAGTTTCACATAGCCAGGTTTACGTATCGAATTTTTATTTATGTTTGTAATATAACTTTTTTACGTATTCGTATTATCTCCACCGCCACACGAACAAAATAAAATCTAATGATGACGACACGTAACTTTGGTTTTTTCATAATCTTGCAGCCTGGATTTAAAAAAAAAATGATACCCAAAAAACCAATGAATTAAACAGTTTAAATAAACCAAAATTAAATGTTTTATATTCTTGTAAATAATCCAAAAAGAGTAAAAAATCAGATTAGAGAGATATGAATGCTGTCCTTCATATCGGCCGGTACAGTTGATCAGCTAGACAATAAATGGTAGCATGGCTGCTGACGTCATCAATGGCGGTATCACCAAAACACAAAAGACACACAAACACAACCTTATATACATGCATATACATATATACATATACATATGTTATATGTGTTATATGTATATATACCTTTAGGAGCAAGTTCTAAGGTGTTTATTTATTTTTTTAAATAAAATTTACCAGGGTACCGTCCTCTTTTTATCCCGCAAAAAGAAAGAAAAAAATACCTATAGCGACGATCATAAGGGGAGACGATAAAGTTGCGAAGCTTAACCCGACGATTAGTACGGGCACCGAGGGACGGAAGTATCCCGGTGGTTAGACTATACTGACTGCCGTCTCTAGAAATCTGTTCGAGCTCTTGAGCACCACCACCGCACATTGAAACCCTAAAAGCTCCAATATTATTTTTCTTGTTCATTAATGTTTTATCCGGGCTGAAGATTTCAGCCATTTATTTTTTTGTTTAGAAAACTTGGTGGTGATCTGCTTCTTATGTGTTGTTGTGTGGAGGTATATATAGTAAAGATGGTGTTAAAAAGAGAGCAAATTGAGATGTGGGGTCCATCTACACGAGAGACTTCGAAAAGTGGTTGATGTTTTAATTGCTTCCCTCCGGTAACTTTCAACTTTTGATTTCAACAAGATTTTGGAACGCGGGACTGGATAATATCTCTAATCTCTAATCTCTAATCTCTAATCTCTAATACTAATAAAGCACTAAAAATTTGCCAAATGTCTCATTTCTAGAGAGTCCACATCATCATTGACACATGTCAAAATCACATTCAATTATCAATTTTAGAATTTATCAATTTAAGGCTAATTACCAATTATATCCAAACTAAAATTTCATTTTATAAAAAAATGACAAAGTTAACATAATAAAATTCGTTAGTTAAATCACCAGTTAATGTTTTGTAATAAATTATGTCATTTATAATTTCAAATCTATTTAATTGTTTTTCTTTTGTATTTTATCTAATATTATGAAAGTAAATCCAGCCCGTGTAATACACGGGTTACTAACCTAGTGAGCACATAAAATCGTTGCATTGTTTTATTATTGCGTAAAGAAAATGAATAAAAAATATGTAATGATCAAAACGCATTAAAAATACTATGTTATACTATTGTATTTAAAGAAAAACTTCGTTTATAACCTATTACAAAAAAAAAACATTTATACAACTAAATTTTGTATTAAATTAGTCCCGTTTTAATAAAAATATATATATAATATAGATTACTAGTTTTTTTATCCCCGTGTGTTACACGGGTGACTTTTAAAAAAAAACTATAAATACAATCATAATCTACGACAATTATGTATTTTTATATCTTTAGTAATTAAATAATTGGTTATTAAATAATTTAGAATACAATAAATAAAAAATTAGAAATACAAATCACTTCCATAATTAGGAGAATTTGCGGGAAAAATTATTGAGGATGAATGTGGTGGTGCCACATGGCAAATTGTGATGCCAAAAACTTTTCTTGTATTATATATATAGAATAGATATAGATATAGATAGATATAGATATAGATATATATAGATATTGTTATTTTGTGAAGTCAAATAAAGTAATAAAGTAATTGAGGAGTCAATTAAAATAATAATATAATTGAGCGGAAATATGTATTATGTTTATACGCGACAACAATTAATGGTCTCTTC
Source organism: Deinandra increscens subsp. villosa (assembly GCA_039602395.1). Lineage (NCBI taxonomy): Eukaryota > Viridiplantae > Streptophyta > Magnoliopsida > Asterales > Asteraceae > Deinandra > Deinandra increscens. The sequence goes on along the minus strand of JBCNJP010003202.1, from coordinate 6,056 downwards.
ATATATTTTTTTACTTTCAAGTTTTCCAAAGACTAGTTTTACCGGGATAGAATAACTAATCTAATCGAAAATGGCTTAGTAAAGTTGTTGTTTTATGATCTTGAGGTCATGAGATGAATCCGTGAGAACAATCTTTAGTATAAAATGTGTGGGGTAAGTCAATCATCGAGTTCATCAATAATAACTAATCCAACTCAAAATAATTTGTTATGTATGATAGTCGGGGGATGGTTCCAATACAAAACTCATTTTACATAGAAACTCTGAGAATGAATCTGGCGTGTCCATTAAATAGATCAATCGCTTAGATTGATTATATGTTATTAATAAACAATTAGGCTAATATAAATGTGAATAAGTGCATTTTAGTAAATGTTGATTGTTTTTAAATAAATACTAATTCCACCAACATTTTCAAACTAAGATCAGTTTCATGCACGTTATATATATTTTTTAAATTAAATCATAAAGTCAAGCATTTTTTTACCTTCTATATGTGTAAATTTTTTAACAAGATTACACAATGCTATTATCGTGTTGCTACAAGATTAAAAAATCTACTATATAACTGTGCTATTATAAAAATAACACAGTGTTGTTATCGTGTTGCTATAAGGAGTACCAATTACACAGTTCTATTATAAATTTTGTACAGAGCTATTATAACATTTACATATCTTCATAAAACTACCACAACACAATAATAACACCGTCTTATTTTCACAAAATAACAATGTGTAATTTGTACGCACGATAATAGTATTATGTTAGTTTTATAATAGCACTATTATATATATGATATTTTTTAGACTATTAAAAATACTGTCATTTTTTTAAATATTACAATATTATACACATATTAAAGATTAAAAAAAATGCTTGATATTATGGTGTAATTGTTTTCAAAAAATTATAAAGAATATAAAAGTTGTTTTAGTTTTAAATGTTGATGGAAATAGTATTTATTGAATATATTTTTTTTGAATATTTACTAAGGTTATGTTTAGTGGACGTGAAATGGGCACAATAACACCCCCTGACAACACTGCCTCCGAGGACATTATGAGAGAAAAAAAAGGATGAGGCTATATATATGGCGACCTTCTCAAACTTATTCTCAAAGGTGACTGGTCAATATATTTTTGAAGGATTTAAAAATAATAATAATAATAATAATAATAATAATTATTATTATTATTATTATTATTATTATTATTATTATTATTATTATTATTATTATTATTATTATGTAATAATTAATGAAGCTTTAATGGGGCTCCATGACTACACCACTTTAAGTCTTGCAGTCTTTTGCTGACTAGCACGTCACATGTCACAAAACGCTCCAAGGAAGAGCTCTATGACTACATCTAGCCTAAGTTGCCCTTATGTCTAGTCATTAAAAATATTCACATGGCGCTTAAATATTGGTTCTTAAGGTTTTTACATAAGAATAGTTTGTATATGATCCTACCTCATAATAGTGGTAAATAGTTATATCTCAAACAAAAATGTTGTGAGTTTCAGTATTATAAGGTTAAGGTTGTGATCAATTTCTTTTAAAAATTTTTTAGGTGTTACTATTAAAAAAAGGTATCAGTCCAAGTTCATCAGATGATGTATATATGGTGTTTTGTTTCTACGATGTTCAGAGTCCGAGTCTACTGTTATAATAGTGCAGATTGTGTGTTTGTCATCCTAAAAAAAGCAGAGTTTGAGTCTGTAGGTTCAATAGTGCATTTTGTGTGTTTGTCATCCTAAAAGATAAAATAATTATGTTTTTTTAATAGTAATTGATATATAGATCTTTTAGGATAACTTATACCACACATATACTTTACATGATTTAATTCAGATTTTGATCGAAGAACCACAGTCAAAATTCTAATAGCCAATAATAATTTTTTCAACAGCAAAATCACCATCATGACTCCGGTTTGCACCATGTTCACGAGGGACTAGGAGAGAGAGAGAATGTGTGTGTTTTTCTATTTTTTAAGCCATTTTCTTTGGACACCTTAATTGTTTTGAAATTCACCGTACTTAACCTGGCGGTTAGGGCAAACCGTCACGGTTACCTTTTGTAACCCCACCCAATCATTTGACACAGATCACGGGAATAATGATTGGCGACGTAACCTGGCATTTTGGGCAAACCCTGGCGGTTCGCTTTTGACTGACATTGTTGGAACGAATAATTCAGTACGAGGAATTGTCGGAACGAGAGGCTAACCTGGTGTTTTGGGCAAACCCTGGCGGTTAGCTTTTGACTGATGCTGTCAAATATCCGAAAAGGTTTGAAGCATGTTGTCAAGTCTCCGAAAAGGTGTCCAGAAACCGCCCCATATAGGGCAAACCGTGGGGTTAACTGGTAGCTGTCAAGTCTTTGAAAATGTTAATTTTGACAGTCTGCGCCATGTGTCAGGCTTAACCCCAAGGTTAGGCCTTAATGTGGAGGTTGGGCGTGAACAAACCCCACGGTTTGGTCAAACCGCCAGGTTAACTCCGGTGTCCAGAAAAAAAATTTGGGTGTCCCGATTAGGACCCTTTTTTAATTCATTTGACTTATCATTTAATTCATTAGATGTGAGACATAGTGAATAGGGAGAATGACATACATTTTCTGCTTTGAGTGAGGGCTAATAAGACTTAACATGGGGATGGAAAATGTGATGTATCGCCGATGCGGATGAGAAAGAATGTAAATGAGGAGATTGATGGAATTGAAGACTCCCTAACCCTAACTTGATTGAGTTTGATCATCAACTATCTTTTTTATTCACAGACCTGTTTATTTTTAGTTACTAACTAGATTTTTCAACTCGCGCATTTTCGCGAGGATAACACGGCACATAAAAAGTTGCATTGTTATAACGACATGTAAAGAAAACAGAAAAAAAGTGTATAACGACCCAAACACTTAAAACATCGTCTACGACCTAAAAACTATTTTACACAATTGTACATATTATATCACTAACTCCCACACTAAATTCTTAGAGATTGTAAATAGAAAAATAAAGAAAATCTATACTACAGGACTATGATTATCACACCCCCAACTACTAAACAGAAACAATCATACCTATTAGACCACTAAACCATATGTTCATCGGCGGATTTAGGGGAGGGTCCGGGGGGTCCGTTGACCCTCTGGTCGCCGGAACCACCTGTTAACCAGAAGCTTTAACTGAGAATTATCCTTTGAAGTTGACCCTCTGAATTATCTCTCTTTAAGCTTTAAAATTGAAAGAAAAAGGATAAAAATATGACCTTTAAAGCTTAGATTTCACCGATGATACTTACAGTGAAATAAAAATAAAAGAATGAAGAAAATATGAAGTTAGATGGGGAAGAAGATACTTGGCGTTCAAAAAAAAGATGGGGAAGAAGATACATAGGGATATGTGTCAAACAATAGATAAATTCTATTTTATTATTATTTTTTTAATTTAATTGGTTAGGTACTTAACGTCCTTTCATATTCAAAGTAATTTTTTTTCTTTTTTTTTAACAGCTATTTTTTTTCACCAATATTTTTTACCATTGTCATGGTTTAAACCCTGATCTCTTCCCAAAGAGGCTTTGCCTTTCAAAATAATTAAATTTACTTTTTGTTTCTTGTGCAGTTATGCTTTTTAATTTTAATGTATTTTTCATTAAGATTTTTTATCTTACTTATTCTATATTAATCGATATGATTTTTTTTTAAATCTTTTATTGAGTCATTATATATATATATATATTATTGAATTTATTTATCACATTATTTAAACTTTATTATTTCTTTCAGTTCTTTACGATGTGTAAGAAATATATTAAATACTATTAAAGTTAATAATAAAATTTATAGAAAAAGCTGAGTTATTAAAAGTTAAAACTTATGAGGTGCTCAAGTTACTAAATCAGTTGATAATTACTCAATAATTTTAAGGGTGAATATTATGAGACATTCATTTTTGTAATTATTTTTCAAAAAAAATTGAGAGCGATTAAGGAAATTGTCCATTTATGTAAACATTGTAATTTTTATTGTGACCCTCTAGCTGAAAGCTTCTGGTTCCGCCACTGCATATGTTATATTATTTTGTGCTTAAGAAAGAAACAAATGATAAGATATTAGAAAAAACAACTTTTTACTTGTGCCATATGACGTCACCGAGACTTCCACGTAACGTTTTATTACCGGGCTCATGGTGTTTGTCTTTGTTTTATATAGAGATAGTAATAGCTAATTGTTTTTCTTTGAACGAATCTAAGTTTATACCAAACTAAATAAAACAACCCATTCGTTAAAAAAAATCCATTATAAATAAGGTTACATGTGAGTTTCCTTCTAATAAGGATTGTAGATGATCAAATAAATAGTGTAATGTCCTCGTCAGTAATCAAATTTACCGTGAAAAAAAAAAGTTTTAATCTCAAAGGAAGCTTTACCATCCTACTCCTAATAACCTTAATTATCATTAGATCCGAACTCTCACTCTACCGCCTTCTAATATTAAAATATGGGCGGACATTGGATATGTCAAATGGATCATGCAAAACAAAATGAGATGAGATGGAGGATAGGTTCATTTATTGACATGAGTCAATGAAAATTTATACCCTTTGAAATTCGTGTACCTATGATAACTTTTTCTCTAACAATTAATTAGTCTTAGGGTGAAGCGGTGGTCATAGCTTCAGCCACTGCTTCTCATGGCATGGCTTCAACACTACTTCGGTTTTCTGTATCGTGCAAAAATTGAACCGTAATATCTTTGATTCTATTTGTTGGGAATTTTCGAGATCTGACGAGTTCGAGATTTGGTTTGATGAAACTCAACGTACCACTTACCGTTTAACCGTTCGCACAATACGGTGAAGTTGATGACTCGAGACTCTCATTAACCGAAGACATGGCAAAGTAACATTATTATTTAGATGTAATAATATTTATTTGTCACTAGTCTAGTTGTGTTATTTACTAGTTTGTCATTAGTCTTAGTTGGTTAGTATATAATGTAAGTTTTTCTCATGTGAAAGACTAGCTTGATGAGTGTATGAGAGAGAGAGAACATGAAACTTTGAAGTTGTGTGGGTTCATGAACACTTGTTCATGAACCTAGCATGAGTTGTGTAGGTAAACTTGTAATCATTCAACATCATCTTTGATTATCTATTTATCTTGTTCATCACATCTTCTATATTTATCCTCATCATCATCATCACATCTCAAACACCATTGTTGAAGATCCGGTCCATTATATTTTTCTTGGTGTTTATATTTGTTCTACAAAGACGAAGCTCACAAAGTCTCCGATCCGCTTCCGCTGTGCCATCGGGGTTTGGCTTGGCTCACCGACCCCGGTTTCTACACTATTGTTTTATTTTTATTTTCTTGGTATTCTTCTAAAATTATTAGTAACTTGTTGCGTTTAACGGATTCGTTGATCAATCTTTTACTTTTCATATAATTTTGCTCTCAAAAAAAACAAAAAAAAAAACTACTTCGGTTGTCACTTTTGTGGCTTCTTCTTTTACATCTTGCTTCACGAATCTTCACTATAGTTTTATTTTCCTCATTCTAGATGACCAAAGGATTTAATTAATCCATGAAAAGGTGAAGTTTCGTGGGTAAGTTTATATGAAACGTAGATAGAGTTTCGTTCAAACCTCCGTGCATGTGAGAAATATTTTGAGAGTTTTGGTTAAACTTAGGATGTTTATTTGCATCTTCCTAAGCTACTTGTGGTGTTTGTAATATCTAACTTGTTACTAAGGGTGCGTCTTATTATTGGGGTGAGCAAATTAACTGTCATAACCAATAACCTAACCAATAACCGATGTAACCGAACCGATTTTAACTAATAACTGACATATTAGCACAATATGTAATTTATGTAATCTAGAGGTAGTATATTAGAAATATCGGTTAACTTGGAAAACAAGTTGTAATCCTTGTATAAATTATATTCTTTGGTGATTAATGAGAGATATGCAATTATACCAATTAACATGGTATCACGAGTCTAGGTTAAACCCTAATACCCGCCCCTCCCTCTCTGCCGTAA
>JBCNJP010003201.1:0-24297 GCA_039602395.1 Deinandra increscens subsp. villosa | reverse complement strand
GAGGTATGATAGGTTAGGAAGAGAACCATGCCATATCTCATATGGGCTCTTCTGTACTTTCTTGGTCGGTGCCAGATTTATTAGGCGAGCAGCGGTCAAGATGGCATATCCCCTAAAGGAATGTGGCAAGGTGGTCCTGCACATCATCGATCGAACCATGTTAAGCAGAGTTCAATTTCTCCTTTCACTTACGCCATTTAACTGGGGTGTGCCAGGAGGAGTAGGTTGTGAAACAATTCCACATTCCTTCAGATGATTCAGGAATTCAGCGCTTAGGTATTCACCACCTCTATTAGATCAAAGTATTTTAATAGTTCGACTCAGCTGATTTTGTACTTCGTTTTGAAACTCTTTGAACTTTTCAAAAGTTTCATGCTTGTGTTTCATTAGATAGACATAGGCATATCTGCTGTAGTCATCGATGAAAGTCACGAAGTAACGTTCACGATTTCTCGTTGCGGTTCGAAAGGGTCCACAGACGTCGGTGTGAATAATGCCTAACAATCCTTGGGCCCGTTCACCTGTATGGGTGAAGGGTAACTTGGTTAGTTTACCAGATAAGCATGACTCACATTCATCGAAGGAATCTGCATCTTGGGATTCAAGAATCCCTGTAGTTTGCAACTTCTTAATGCGAGCCTTGCTTATGTGACCAAGCCTATTAACGAGGATTTGTTACTATCAGCTTTGCTTCTTTTAGAAACATGATAGAGCTGATCATTTGTTTGAACATCTATCTTATATATACCGTGTCGAGGTTTAGCCTCGAAATAAAAGATATCATTAAGGTAAGCAGAAATAAAATTTTCATTAAATTTATACCGAAAAACCTTGTTCAAACAATGAAGAGACAGGAATAATGTTTCTGGATAAACCAGGTGCATATAAACAGTTAACTAGAGTAACTACAGGGCCAGAAGGGCATGAAAAAGAATATGTGCCGGTAGCAAGTACTAGGACCTTTTTCCTGTCACCAACGATGAGGTCCATGCAACCTTTTTCTGTCTTCTTCCACTTCTCAGGTTCCTGCCAAACATTAACGATGTGATAACCACATCCAGTATCAAATACCCATGAATTGGAGGAAACAGTGAAACGTTCAATAACATTTATTGACATACCTGATGAGCAACCCTTATTAGGGTTCTTGGTCATCTTCAGCTTTGCAAGATAAATAGGACAGTTGCGATGCCAGTGTCCCATTTTGTTGCACTCATAGCATAGGCACTCCTCGGGAGGCTGCACCTGTTGTTTCTTGCCTTTTCCTTCTTTGACCTTCTTAGCGTTGGAGATCTTTGTATTAGAAACTCTGAGCACGTCTGGCATGGTCCTAATCTTCACGTTGGGTATCAACAGAATAACCTCCTCGATCGACTGAGCCGAACAATTAATCGCTAGAATGCGATAATGTTCAGGCAAAGATCTGAGTACTACATCAAGAGCCATCCCGTCAGAGATGGAGTAGCCAAGGTCGATCAGCTTGTCGCGATACGCTTTCATCAGCATGATATAATTGTATGGTGAGGAGTCGTTAGCCATAGAGCATTTCACAAATTATGAAAGTGCATCGGCTCGCTCAGTCCTGTGACCTAACTCAAATAAATCCTTGAGTTTACGCATGATGTCAAAAGCAGACATTCCCATGAAATTGTACCGGTAATCCTGAGTCATGCTAGATAACATCAGGTCAGTGACGTCCTTATCATCGTCAGTGTGCTTTTGGAGCTCAGATCGCGAGTTCTCATTTAACAAGTAAGATGGAATACTCGCGATAGGTCGGTCAATGACATAGAGTTTCCCGAAGAGCCTTAAAAGGTTCCTCAGGGTAGTTTGCCATGCGAGAAAGCCAGTCTCAGTGAAGGGGTCGAGTTGTACCATTGAACTTCATGGAGGTGATTTTTCATTAGCCTTCTGAAATAAGCAAAGTAGATTTAAATTAGTATTTTTGATGTTTTATATTTCTTTAAAATAAGTTGGTGAAGTTTATTTTAAGAAATCGAGAATTCGTTTAGGCGACATTGTTTGAGACCGCCAAATGAGCCTCAAGAGCAAAGCCGTGTAAACAAACTGACAACGATTGTCATTTGTGAGACTCAAGTCACAACTCTCGGTATGAGGCCGCTATACACATACAAATGTATTTTGCGATACGTTTAGCCTTATTCGTGCCCACTTTAGCAATATACATCCGTGGCGCGGTGTTGAAATACTCCAACACCACGAACATATACGTCTAAAGCGATAGTAATCCTAAATGGTCGAAGTGATGACACGGTGTTGAAATACTCCAATGTTCTCACCTTAGAAGGTACCCTCGGCACCAAGTGCGGTGTTGAAATACTCCAACACTGATGCTCCGGTAAATATGTTCCAAATTCGACTTGAGATAGGATGGCACGAACTATCAGTTTTTAAGAATTACCATATAGGGATATTAATTACTTTTAATATTTAATTATCGTCAGACACACACGATAAACCCTATCACCACTCGGGACTAGTAAATTAATTTACCCTAATTTAAATTACTAAGTTGTCGCGAATGGCATATTGTGTGTTAAACGACATAAGGTCTTGATCTCGCTCGAGCCATACAAGCGAGATCATGAGGGACTTATTTTATTAAAATTAAATACAATAAACGGTGAACAACCAAGGAGGCAACTCTGTGCGTTCTTGGATCCGATTCAGCTCCCACTTTCTTCGACATCCCTTCGGCATGTGTCTAGTCTTCGTGTCTTGGTTTTTACAAAATTTACAATTACATAAATAGTAACCTAGCTCTAGATTTTGTACAACTTTGAAACCCTAAAACCGGGTCCAATAAACCAAAATTCGAAATAGATAAATGGGCCAAAACAATTGGGCCAACCAGAGAAAAACAAACACGCCACAACATAAACAATTATGCAATTTTAAATAAGGGTTCAGCCGCAACACACAATTATAAAATTTAATAGAATTAAATTTAAACAAGTAAAATTAATTCTAATTCGCAATTTGGATTTAATTCGAAATTGCGAACTACCGGTTACTAAAAGACCGGTTCTGGTTTACGCGCGATGATAATGGCTCTATACCACTCTTGGGATTTACAGTAGATATCCGGGTTACTGATTTTTATTTTTGATTAAAACCGATTTAATATAAATTAATACTATATTAATATGGCAGCGGAAATGATTTAAATAAAATACGCGAATATTACTGCAACAGGATCAATCACCGTACACGACAAACACAGAAAAATATTTATTGAAAATAAATAAATAAAATTAATTTCTAATTAATTTAGATATACCTTGGCGGGATCCGAGCAACCGCTCGAGACACCTAGATTCAATGGGCTCGCGCTAGGACGAACTGAGACATCTGACTCGAACCTGCGAGACAAATCATCGACGGTAGCGGCGGCCATAGGTGGCGGCGGTGGTAGTGGTGGCGGCGGTGGCAGGGTTACATAGGCGGTTGTGACAAATCTTTCTCCACCGGGATCGCGACTGGAACGGTCCCTACGAAGATCTCATCACCGGTGACAGGCGGTGACGAGGTGGCGGTGGCCGGCGGGTAGAGTGGCGCGGGCCACGACGAGAGGACGGGGCGCGGTAGCCTCGGCTGCGCCGGCAGCGCGGGCACAACCGACCGACGATCAACCGGTGCGGCGGAGGAAGCGGCGACGGTGGCTTGGGCAACGGCTTAGGCTCGGGCGGCGACGACTTCCTTTTCGAGCCGGGAACAAATACTGGCCAAACGGGGATCCATCGGATCGAGCGACGGACGGTGGTTAACGGCGGCAAGGGTGGCGCCGGCTTGGGGTTCGACGCAAGAGGGAGAGAGAATGGAGATTAGGGTTTGATTTGATTGCTTGCGAATAATCCACTCTCTCCCTAATTTATTATTTAATTCGCGGACCGACGCTCTGACGGACTGGGCCCGGTCGCGATTTCCTCTATTCCACCTGATTGACCAGTCTGTTAATCCAGTAACAACTGGTCAGTCCGTTTGTTTATTTTACGAGCATTTTTTGGCCGAATTAATTTTTGTCGTATTAAATAAATAATCAAGTATTTATTTAATTTACCGCAAAGTTCGCTTTAATACTAATTAACAATTAATTAGGTTTATAGTTCGTTGACCCGAGTGTAACTCTTACGGGTCAATGTCGGTCGGGTTCGTTAATTTGTCGGGTCAGGACACCCATTTCCAACATACCTCACACTATCAAACATACTCAGATATGCTTTTATATCACACTTTGCGATTTCACTTGTGTTTTAAAACATAGTGATTGAATTCATGATATAGTCAACTGTTTTCCATGCAAAAAGAAATAAGAACGTAAGATCGTCTACCTTAAGGTCGATCTTTCAATACGCAGATAAGGCTCGGATTTAACAAAATAAGAAAGTAAAAACAAGTTAAAATTGTAAAATTTAACAACAATCAGGTTGGTCTTGTGGACACACAGAGAAATTCCGGTGAATTATACGTAACACCAAAGAAAATAAAGCAGAACCTTAAATGAACAACTATCAGGTCGATCTTGTGGATACGCAGAGATAGTCCGATCATTTAAAAAAATAAAGAAAATAAAACAAGTTTAAATCTTTGTAAAATGAACACATGTTTACACAGTGACTTCTCATTTTCTTTTCACACATCCTTTTCGTGATATCTTGAGATACGCTTCAAGATGTCGTCCACTTGGTCAAGCATTAGTATTTAATGTATATATCACATATGAATACTTTCTGATTTAATGCCGAGCCTACCAAACACATCAAACAATGATCTTATGGCTTTTTCATCTAATTTATCCATGAGTTAGGCATGTAAGCCAATGTACCATCATTTCCCAAATATGTCGGATCAAATTCTCATTTTTCAATGTTTTTGTATTTGATCAATTTCTCATTTTTTCAATGTTTTTGTATTTTTCAGTTTTTCTTCCCCTTAAAATGAAAACTCTATTTTTGGATTTTCATTTTAACAAAAACACTATTTTTGGTAATTTCAATTTTCTCCCCCTAAACTATAAACAAAATGCATTAAAGAAAGAAAATTGACCTTCTCAACATGGATACCTTTCAATTTTAGCTTTCAGAAAAATTTCAGTTGTTTGAAATTTGATATCACTTGGAATTTAAATTAAATCAGCAGAATACTCCTCCATCAGCAACTTTTCAATCACTGACATGTTTTCTAGAAGTACCTGCACACTGGTCAAACATGTCAGTTTATAAATAACCCGAAGCGAATCGCTTCTGGTAGACCAGTGTCTTAATTTCCCTTTGAAACCACTTTAGGTTTCCAGATTTGTTATGTTGGGAAATCAATATTTGATGAACCGGTCACAGTTATTGTGACGAACAACCGACATATGAATCGTTTAGAAATTTAGGTAAAAATCTTCCTTGACGTTTAAAAAATGTCTGTTGAAATTCATCAAATACTCTGCCATATTCATCAATGAATTTGTATTTGGCAGAGTTACCAACATATGGAACTTTTCCCTTTCTTTGATTAAAAGCAGCAGTGACAGGACAATGTTGTGCCATATGCCCCTTTTTTCTCGGCAGTGATAACACAAGCGATTATATACATTTTTCCTCTTTTGTCCCTGCAAAGCCTCACAAAAATGAGCATCTCCAAAATGATCATAAAAAGTATCGTATACCAGAAATAGATTATCATGAACCCGTTTGGATATCATGCTTTTTGGAGTAGAGTTTAATCATCCAGAAGAATATTTAGCAGGTTGCTTCTTCTTGTTCTTCGGATCAACATTCTTCACAAAAACTTCTGATATTTTCTGAGCATCCACGCAATGAAGCGGGAATTCTTTGTCAGAAATTTGTTCCGAACCTTTGAGTTTGTAAAATCTCTCAGGTTGAACTTTTCAGCTTTAAAGTCATCCTTTTGAACTTGTTTCAAATTAATCTTCTTCAGTTTCTGCTGCTTTTGAACCTTAGAATCATCAACTTTGGCAAGTTTCTGCTTGAAACCCAAACCAACATGTTTTCCAGAAATCTTTTCTTCTGAAGTAGATAATTGATGCCCGTTCTTTGCAAGACGAGAAAACTCAGCTTTGACTTTGTTAACACCTTTTTGAGCATAGAAGATTGTCTCATCAATGTTAGTATTGGAATGAATCTTCTCAGTTGAATCAGCTGATTTCTCTTCTTCAGTGGACGAAGACCCAGACACAAACTTTGAAACCTTAGGAATTTCTGATTTCTGTTCAGCTTTCTTTCCCTTCTCTTGATTCTTTGTTTTCTTCTTTTCTTCCGATTTAGAAATAGAAAACTTTGAGTAATCACATTCTTCAACTATTTCTTTTACAATATTGACAGCTTCTTTGATATTTGCAGGATGTGAAACTGTCTTATCGAATATTTTCTCAAAATTTTCATCATTTGCTAAGAAGCTTGTGAAAGATTGTGAATTGGTTGAATTGGTGACATTGTTCAAAAGATGATTTGCATCAATTACTTGAATCTTTAAATCGGAAATCTTTTGTTGAGCTTCAACTAATTCCTTCTCTGTTGCAATCACTCTCTTAGCAACCTTGTGTGTTTCATATTTTTGCAATCTCAAATTATCAAGCACAACAAATAACTCTTTCTTCAACTTATCTTCATTTCTTTTATGAATATCAAGATTCGCATTTTGCAACTTATTCACCCTCGCTTACTCCCTCTTTTCATCAAGCAACTTTTTCATATCAATCTGATATTGAACAACTTGAGCAGTTTGTTCATCAGAAGTCTTGTTGAGCATATCAAGCTTAACCTTGGACTTTTCAAACAAATTATTGAAATCATTGGCAGCATCCTTGGCTTCAGCCTTCCATTTGTCAACTTCCTTGACTAATTCAACATTTTTCTCAGATAAATTTGTAAATTTCTGTTCAAAATCCTTTTCAACACATTGAAACTTTAACTCTTTCTCAACAACTTCTGCTTGAAACTCTGAAAACTTCTCTTTTTGAGATGACAATTCTTGAATTAAACCTTCCAACCTTTTCTGTTCATCACCCAATTCTTCTATCTTCCTTCCATATGCAGCAATCAACAATTCATTCTCCTTTACCAAACTTTGAATTCTTTAATCCTTGTAACATCCCAAGATTCAGGTAAACGCGTAATTGATAGTTAATATAAAAAACTATGCTTATATTACGTGTTTAAAGAGTTAGAATATTAGGAAATACATATTTATGTATTATATGTATTATATATGAGTTATATGTATATATGCATAAGGATATATGTGAATACGTAGTTGCAAGGCTAAGAAATGGATAAATACGTAATACAATACGTAATTAGAATCATCGTTTTATGTATCTAGAGAGTTAGAAATAATTAGGAATATATCCTAATATGTTTTAAGGCTTAAAATGATAATACACCACAATATCCTAAAATATCTAAATATCTAAATATCTATGTGTCTCAATATCATTCATTTGAATGATTACTTATTATGACTCATCAAAATTCTATCCTAGTCACATACTTATGTGTCTCAATATCATTCATTGGAATGATTACTTCTTATGACTCATCAAATTTTATCCTAGTCACCATGGGACGTGTCTAGACCATATTTAACATCTCATAATATAAATAGAAGCCTTAGTTCATCATATTCACTTGCTAATTCACAAATCAAAGCTTAGACAAAAAAAAAACCCTAAAACTCTCAAGGATGTTCACTGCTCGAGTTCGGTTGATCTAGGAGGTATTAGAAGCTGATTTTCTGCAGTCAAGCTTTATTTGGTATGTATTACATAAGACCTCAATCAATTTTGTGATTCATAACACCTAGATATGCTTTTTAGAAAAGATCCGAGATTAAGGTTCATAAGCATGATTCTTTAAAATTGAGGAATCTGTTTGGAATTAAGGTCTGAGTTTTGGTATGTAAGCTTAAAATAACATGTTTTAAGAAAGCCCTAAGTTTATTTCATGATTTGAAAAGGTTTGGTATGATTTTGAGAAACGGGTCAAAATTAGGGTTTTTTAGACGTTGTTTTTCTAAAATTGAATAATCGAGGTTGAATTAAGGTCTCATCATTTGAAGTATATCATAATATGATATTATGAATCAAAGCCCTAAGTTTATTTGATAATAAAAATAGTTTTGACAATAATTTGAGAATCACGTCAAATTAGGGTTTTGAAATAAGATTATTTAATATAAAATAATCCGGAGGGTAAGGGGACTTGATTTTTGGTATAATAACATGTATATATATATATATATATATATAATATGTATATATGAAGTTAAAATGAATAAATAATAAAGTATTGAGGATACCGAGTTAATCGGATATTTAGAAGATCGTGTGGACCGGAAGAGTAAACGCCTGTACTCTGGGGTTTCTGGCATAGCGAGGTTGTCGCATAAATCCCAACTGGGATCTGGCATACCTCACTGGGCGATCTTGGAGTGAACGTTTGCTTATAGGAAGGCGTGTCTTCATATTATCATTAAACTGTGCTTTAGCTTATAAGGGGCAAAATGGTCATTTTGACAAAATGAACGTTAAGTCCATTAAAATTGGGATTAGGGTTAACCTATAATATTATTGTAACCTCTAGGATGTCTTGATAGGTAGATCTGATTAAAGCGGTTAAATAACTGAGTTGCGAGGACTTAAGCCAAGTATAATAACTTCACAAAGCTAAGGTGAGTTCTATGAGCCCACTTTTAAATGTTTTATTGTTTTGGGATGATATACATACAAAGTTATATATTCAATTGTTTATATGAATAGTATTTGGATTTCCTTTTTACCTGCTTGTGTTGATACACATACGTGAAATGTTTTATTGCCTATAATTTTTTTAAATTGTTATTACCTGTTAATTGTATCGGGGAGGTTATAATGAACGGGTAAGATGAAAGATGAAACTTTTGAATAAAGTTTTAAGAAATGGAAAATGTAAACGTTTGGTCTAAGCTTGCGTGTATGAATAAGTATCGAGTAAATATAATCTTATTGACCTTGTTATGATTGTAAGATGTAATCTACACTGGGGTGGTTCTATAACATATCTGTTTGTATTTAAGGTGTGGAGGATACGCTACGGTACATCCTATATATAAACACATGTAATACAAAAGGAAATGATGTAGACTCAATCCAATGTAGGTATCACTATGGTTTAACAAGACCAATAGCATTATAGTTATAAAATACTTATTTCTATATTTGGGTGATGGACTGGGTTGTTGTAGAGGCTAGATTATGAGGCTTGTAATATTAAATAAGTTGGGCTGGGCTTAGAGGGTTTAATTAGATTAGTAGGCTAGTTTTATTATGTTTAGGCGAGTTTACTATTAGATTGGGCATGGGCTTGGGTTTATGATTGGGCTTATTGGGTTTATGATTAGCCCATTAGGTTGTAAGAGGTGGTATAAATACCACCTCATGTTTATGATCAAGTAAGCCTTTGGAGAAACCAGTTTACGATTTCTAGTGAAGCATTGGTGTTCACGATCGTAATCAGAGAGAGAGGGAGTTTACGACTTTCAGATCTTGTACCCGACAAGTTTTCTTGTGTGCAAAGATCAAGCTTTTATCTTTCAATCATCGTATTCTCGTGTTCTCTTCACCCCTTTTCTTGAATCAATCATAAACGAGGATTCCGCACTCGTTTGTGATAAAAATATCGTGTGTTTGGGAGATTTCCGGACCTACAATTGGTATCAGAGCCAAGAATCTTTGATTCGAGGCTCTCACGATATAGATTCAAGTGTATTTCTGGGTTTTTGTCCAAGTTTTTGAAGATTCGAGGGTGTTTCAGGTGTTTACGATCGTCGCTGCTGCTGTGTTCTTCGTGTTTTGGTGTTTACGACTGAGTTTTCTGGGTTTGTGTTGAAGATTGACTGTTTACGACCCGGAGAAAATAGTTTACGATTGTACTTGATTGTCGTAATCGAGTTTACGACTTTTTCTGATCGTAAAAGGTGTTTACGACTTTGTTTTATCGGAAACGGCGTTTACGACTCCGGTGGTCGTAATCATCAATCGTAATCAGGTTTACGATTCCTTGAGGCGGTTTAAGTGTTTACGACTGAAGGTGTTTACGATCCACAGGTGATTACGATCGTAAACAGGATTTACGATCGGAAACAGGGTTTTTGCGGCAAAAAGTCACTTTTTCTCACTTTCACGGAAACGGGCGTAACTTTTGACTCGTTTGGAGTTAGAAGCTCAAATTTGAACACGACGTTCGTGACATCAAGCCCCAGAATCACCCCAGACTAACGTCCAGGGGAGCTCGTTTGGACCCCCAAATTCCACTCCGAAGGCCTCCGTTTTTCAGTTTTAAGTTTTTGACACTATTCTTTGAATAGTAATTTTGCCATTTTGCCGTTTTTGCCGATTTTTCGAAATTTTCAGAAGCTGCATATCTAAAGAAAGAAAATGAGTTCAGTGGTTGAAGAAAAGAATATATTGGAGGACGAAGATGCTGAGATATGCCCCAATCCTACTTGTGCACGATTAATTCCTGAACTTAGGCAAATCTGTAAAAATTTTCAGTCAGAATTGTTTGAGACAAAGTGCGAGAAGAGCTCATTTAAAGGTAGATGGCAAAAGAATGAAGAAAAAGTTAAAGCCCAGAAATTAGATATAGCAAAATATAGGAACCTTGCAACTGAGAACGCCTATTTGTATGACAACGCTAAGTTAGAAATAGCTGAGCTAAGTAAGCAGATAGATGACCTGAAGCATAAGAACAATGAGATGCAGGTTAAACTTGATATGAATCAAATGAGGAGCAAAAGAATGCTTGATGCTGGAAAGGAATTGTCACATGCTGTTGTGACTGGTCAAGTTGGGAAACACACACCTGGATTTGGATCAGAAAAGACTGATAAGGCCTTGGCTGCAAACAGCATTATTCCTCCACCAGTTCCCAGAGACATTATAGGAATACTTCTTAGTGAGGAACAAGTTGAACGAACCGAGCTCTGATTATAAAGAAGCTCCTCCTCCTGTTGATAGTGTCTTGGTTGGAACTACACCATTGACACAAGAAGAAATTGATAATGAAGCAAATATGACTTATGGTGAAGGGAGGGTAAAGGATATATCAGAAAATGATGCTGAGTGCCGATAATACAACAGGTGTCATAATTCCAAGTCTGATGAAGTTGGGGTAGAGTTGAAACCATACCCTAAAATTGAAACCCCATACTTCAAAGTAATCGACAAAGTTGAAAGGGAAAAGGTGATCATGACGACACGACCTGAGGGGAAGATATTTATGACATCTGGATCAATGTTTGACCAAGAACCAGATGTAGGATATGAATTACCATCCTTCTCCTCCAAATTCAAGGGAATAACCGATGGAGTGATAGGTGAAGCTAAAGTTGAGAAGCCAAAGATTACCATCAAGCATCCGAGTATGAAGCCAACAGATGGAGTGAAGAATGAAAAACTCAAGGGAGTAGCTGTGTCTCCCATTTCTTCAGTTGGTTCATGCAGTTGTAAGTGCAGTTGCAAGAATGGTGCTTCTTCATCAGGAAATCCAGAGAGCACAAAGATGATGAGGACAGGTTCTACTCAAGCTTCAAGGAACCAGCAGAAAGTCAAATCTGAAGCTGCAGTCAAACCAAAGAAGCAGACACAGAGCAAACCAGCTCCATATCAGCCACCAAAGTCAAATGGGTACACGTCTGACTTCTATCTAAAGAAGCAGACTTGCTTTAATTGTGGCATTGCTGCTCATATTGCTAGGAACTGTCTGTATCGCCCCTATGAACCCTATTTTCCGAAAAGTCAAAGGGTTTCATCTCAGGAGTCTGTGAAGTCTAAGCCGATGATGGTGCAGAAACCTAAGGCAATGAAGACTGTTACTCCCAAGGTTAAACCCTCTGATCAACATTGGGGTGCTGCCAAAGCTGAAAGAAAATCTTTAAATCAAAACAACAGCTTTCCAAGTTACCAAAATTTTCAGAAAAAGGTGATCAAACCATTTTCAAAGCAATCAAAACTTGAAAAACCCAAAGTTACCCCTCCCAAGTGTTGGGTTTTAAGAACTTTATCAAAGCCATTTTAACTCCTTAAAATGTAAAAACGCAGCGGAAAAATCAAAAGAATAGTTTGATTAGTTGATGTTAAAACCGATTTTAACACTTGATTATAAAACCCAAAACCAAGGATCCAAATATGTATGCATGCTATCAAAACTAAAACCAACCATAGGGGGTTTTAGATATACCTTCTTCCAAGCTCAAGATTGTGAAGAAGATGATGTGGATGAACCGGCTTGCTATCTAACTTGAAAGCCTCAAGTGATGATACCCACGAGCTCAAGCAACAACCACCCTTGTTGCTAGGATTTCTTGAAGACTAACTCTTCCTTCCTCTCTTGTTGAATCCGAAACCAACAAGATCTTGGAATCAATTTCCAGATTTTCTAGCAAGAAAAGTGTTCTTGCAATGGAAGAAGAGAGAGAAAGAACTTGAGTATTGGAGAAGGCAAAATGCTATCAATGACTAGTCCCAATCTCAAGACCATATGTCTTGTTTAAATAAAAAGGCTCAACCACCCTCATAAAGAGGGTGGGAGGCCGGCTCTAGAGGGGGAAAAAGGAGGGGGAAAATGGTTTTTAAAATCTTTTAAAACCCTCCAATGAACCTAGTCCATTTTCTAGTCTTTGTTCATTTAGACACTATGCTTAAGTCATGTAACACATTACATGTTGTGTACTAAAATGAAGTATAACATATAACCTTTTATATGTTGTGTAACATGTTATTTAACCAATTAAATAACATTTTTATCTTGCTTCTATAATTTAAATCATCCACATGATTTAATACAAGTTCAATTAATTAGAAACCGATTTCTAATTATCTTCTATAAGTGACATTTATTTAATTGATCATATCTAAATAAATATCCATTGGGTGTTTGTCTAGCTCGTTATTGGGTATGACCCGTCTTGGATCATAACGTACTAGCCACATCAATCTAGTATGTGTCTTGGGCAGACCGAGTCCAACAATCTCCCACTTGCACAAGATTCATAGAAGATTGATGCAAGCAACAAATACCGCCTAACAACGGTTTGTTACCCCTAATACGCATGACTTAGTGCCATTCAATAACATCATCTCCTTCAAGTCACCACTTGAAATGTTTTAGGTGAAACGATCATTTATCCTTTTGTCACAAATGTCATGTTAAATCCTAGAGACATAGAGTGATCACTCTCTATTAGATTTAACTTAATTCAGGCCTTAGACATTTAACTCTCAACGAATAAGAGGGACAAATTCCATCTTGACTACATACGTCTCTCACAAACACCTAGTATCATGCTTGAGCTTAGCCTTATGTACTGCCATGTTTCAGAACAGCGAAGAACTAAGTCAAAGCATAATGCTTGGTGAATATCAAGACCCAATATGTATCTCAGGTCAGAGGATACAAATGATATTCTCCTTTACTCAAGCTTACTTATGATCAATCAATTAAGATTCCATGGGGTAAGACTTGAGAGCGGGTCGTCCAATATTTGTCTCCCACAAATATCTATGAACCTTGGTAGCAACCCATTGCTCCATATTCATACCTTATGAATATCCACCAATCCAAGTTCATAATAGTCTTACCTTCATATTCGTTCCCACAAATATGATCGACTACGGACATTTAGAATAAGTAACTTATTCACGGATTTAAACATGCAAAAATGGAACACTACACAATTTAAATGAAATCCCACATTCATATAAAAGTGTCAAAACAAACATTGTTCCGATATCGAAATACAAAATATAAATCATATCCAATCACTAGAATGTCGAAGTCCCATAGCACAAACATGACCCTCATGCTTTGGGCGTTCTAGGAGCTTCGTGAGTGGATCAGCGACATTGTCATTGGTGTGAACTTTGCGAATACATATCTTTCCCTTTGCAACTTCATCCCTTATGTAGTTGAATCTCCGCTCGATGTGCCTTACCTTTTGATGATCACGAGGTTCCTTGATTTGAGCAATCGCTCCCTCGTTATCACAAAGGATCTCTAGGGGTCCTTGAATGGTAGGAACAACCCCTAGTTCGGCAATAAATTTCTTCAACCATGCGGCTTCTTGCGCGGCCAAAGATGCGGCGATGTATTCTGATTCCGTAGTGGACAACGCAACCACATCTTGCTTTGAGCTCTTCCAAGAGACCGCCCCTCCATTCATAATGAAGATATACCCCGATTGTGAACGAGAATCATCTCGATCCGTTTGGAAACTCGCATCCGTGTAACCCCTTACAACGAGTTCCTTCTCATCGGATCCATATATTAAGAACATATCCTTAGACCTTCTAAGATATTTTAATATACTTTTGACAGCCATCCAATGGCTATTTCCTGGATTCTGTTGGTATCTACTTGTCATGCTTAAGGCGCATGACACGTCCGGTCTAGTGCATATCATAGCATACATAATCGATCCAATAGCAGACGCATATGGGATTCCTTTCATTTTGTCTTGCTCAACCTTTGAGCTTGGACATTGAGTCCTACTCAATATAGTCCCCTTTTGAATAGGTACCAAACCTTTCTTAGAGTTCTCCATCTTGAACCTTTTCAAGACTTTGTCAATGTATGCACTTTGATTCAAACCTATCAGGCGCCTTGATCTATCCCTATAGATCTTTATTCCCAAAATATAGGTGGCTTCACCAAGATCCTTGATGGAAAAGCAACTTCCAAGCCAGGCTTTTACACCTTCCAAGGTTGGAATGTCATTCCCAAATAGTAGTATGTCATCTACATACAATACTAGAAAAGTTATTATACTCCCACTAGCCTTCTTATACACACAAGCCTCATCCTCGTTCTTGATGAAGCCAAATTTCTTTATTTCTTCATCAAAACGCTGATTCCAACTCCTTGATGCTTGTTTCAATCCATAGATTGATTTCTTTAACTTACACACTTTGTTAGGATGTTTTGGATCGACAAAACCCTCGGGCTGAGCCATATAGACATCTTCCTCAAGATATCCATTTAGGAAAGCCGTTTTGACATCCAATTGCCATATCTCATAATCATAATGGGCGGCTATGGCAAATAATATCCTTATCGACTTTAGCATTGCTACAGGCGAGAAAGTTTCATCATAATCAACCCCTTGAGTTTGAGTGAAACCTTTTGCTACAAGTCGAGCTTTAAATGTGTCTAAGTTTCCATGCATGTCGGTTTTCTTCTTGAAAACCCACTTACTTCCAACTACCTTGGAGTTAGGAGGTCGCTCTACCAAGTCCCATACTTGGTTATCATGCATGGATTGCATCTCAACGTTCATGGCTTCCAACCATTTTTCCGATTCGGAATCGGACATTGCATCACGATAAGTGGTTGGTTCATCCGAATCTACCACATAGCATCCCTCCATGAAAAATCCATATCTTTCGGGTGGACTACTAGTTCTACCGGATCTACGAACGTTGTTTGTGTTTTGATCAACCATTTGATCATCTTCAACAATTTCTTGTTGAGGGCTAGTTTCAACCAAACGTGTATCGGCTTGTGGTTCTTGATCCTCCTCAAGTTCCACCGTTCTTGCACTAGTTCCTTCCATAAGGAACTTAGTTTCCAAAAACTCGGCCTTTCTAGCTATAAATACCTTTTGCTCTGTTGGATTGTAGAAGTAATATCCTATAGAATCTCTAGGATATCCTACAAATATACACTTAGTGGATCGGGGATCTAGCTTGTTTGAAGCATCATGCTTTACATAAGCTTCACAACCCCACACCTTTAGATAAGATAAGGATGGAACCCTTCCATGCCATAACTCAAAAGGTGTCCTTTCCACTTTCTTGGTTGGGGCCATATTCAAAATACGGGCCGCTGAGAGTAGGGCATAACCCCAAAATGATAGAGGTAAGGAACTTCTACTCATCATAGATCGAACCATATCCAATAGGGTTCGATTCCTCCTCTCCGATACACCATTATGTTGTGGTGTTCGAGGTGGACTAAGTTGTGAGACAATCCCACAACTCCGAAGATAGTTTTGAAATTCATTGCTAAGGTATTCACCTCCTCTATCCGAACGAAGGATCTTTATTGTCTTGTTGAGTTGATTTTCTACTTCATTCTTGAAGATTTTGAATATTTCAAAAGCTTCATCCTTGTGTGCTAACAAGTACACATACCCATAGCGACTATAGTCGTCGGTAAAGGTGATGAAGTATCTTTCACCATTCCTAGATGTTGGCTTAAAAGGTCCACATACATCCGAATGTATGATCCCTAGAAAATCTTTTGCTCTTTCGGTGGTGCCACTAAAAGGTGCCTTAGTCATCTTACCTTGTAGGCAAGATTCGCATACTTCATAGGAATCATTATCATTTGTTTTCAAAAGACCACTCTTTTGTAACGCTAGTATGCGGTTCTTATTTATGTGACCAAGGCGGCAATGCCAAATGTAGGTGTCACTCAAATCTCTTTTGAGTCTCTTGGTGTTAGTTTGATACATTGAGCTATTGTATGATGTGTTTTCATGAACCAATTCATAAATACCATTTAAAGGGCTAGCTTTAAAATAAAACACGTCATTCATTGAAACATGGATATCATTGTTAACAAATTTAAAATCATATCCAAAATGTCTTAAACGGGAAACGGAAATTATGTTCCTAGTCAAACTAGGAGCATATAATACATTATTCAAAATTACTTCCAAACCACTTGGAAGTTCCAAAATGTAGTCTCCTTGGGCTTCAACTTGAACTTTCGCTCCATTGCCCATGAAGAGACTAACTTCTCCCGCCTTCAATTGCCTATTTCTTTTGAACCCCTGCAACATATTACATATATGAGTTCCACATCCGGTATCCAATACCCATGTGTTAGAAGAAATGGCATTAAGCTCAATATAAATCATAAAGGTCTTACCCGAGGTTTGACCTTCATTTTTCTTTTCTTTCAACCCTTTGAGATAGGTTGGACAATTCCTCTTCCAATGTCCTACCTCACCACACTCAAAGCATGGATCATTTGAAGCAATCTTTTGCTTCTTCTCCTTCGGTTTGGGGTTTTCTTTCTTGCCCTTCCCCTTGACGAATCCCTTTCCTTTGGCAACCTTTGCCTTTGAGGAACTAGAGGTAGAGCGAGACCTTTTCTTGCTACTACCTTCATTGATCGTTAGAACGGGCACAACACTTTTGCCCATCCCTTGCTCGGCCGTTTTGAGCATCCCATGAAGCTCGGGAATGGTCTTCTCCCAACCATTCATATTGTAATTCAATACAAAAGTGTCAAACTTCTTTGACAAAGAGTTGAGGATCAAATCCGTAGCCAACTCTTTTGAAACGGGACAATTGAGCCTTTCAAGACGATCAATGAGGCTCTTCATCTTAAGAACATAGGATGAAACCGTTTGTGACTCGTCCATACGACATGCATGGAGTGCTCGAACCGTTTCGAAGCGCTCGGTTCTTGCCTTTTGTTGGAACATTTCCTTCAATTGGCATATCATGTCGTATGCCCCATGATTCTCTAAATCCTTTTGTAGCTCGGGGATCATACTTGCTAGCATGAGGCACGAAACTTGGACGGAGTCCTCGGTGTACTTCACCCAATCGGCATAAGCCTCAACGTCTTCGACATCGGGTTCGTCGGGGATAGGATCGTCCAACACATAAGACTTCTTTTCTTGTTTGAGAACAATTCTCAAGTTGCGGTACCAATCCACAAAGTTGTCTTGGTTGAGACGATTCTTGTCTAAGATGGATCTTAGCGATAGGTTATGGACGTTTGTGGCGGGGATGATTTCGTTATTATTGGCCATCTACAAAATTTAACAAAGTTCTATTAAGTATCTTTGATATCAATATTAACCTTTTAATTTATTTAATACCCTTTTATGTCTCATAGACAATTAATAAATTAAAACCTAGAATCCAACGTTACATTTAAGTTGTGGTTAGGTGACCTTTATCCCATGACTTAAATTAACAAGGTAGTCAACGTTTGACAATTGCAACTCTTTGCAACTTCTAGTAGTATGGGATCGATTAAACATCTTATGTTTAGTTGACATGTTTAATCCCATCAATGCCTTTGGTTCCCCATGCTTCGGTGACCCTATTCACATGGTCCCCAAATCAAGTTGTCCTACTTATACACACGTGTAAATTTACATATGTAAGTGGTTAGGTGACCTTTATCCCACATACATGGTAAACCTACCTCAAATATACAAGTTCCCTCAAATACGGTTAGGTGACCTTTATCCCATAAAGAGTTTACAAGCAAATTGAGTGTTGTACAAAAGGATGGCGTTTAAACTTGTTTTCAAAAGGGTCGTTTTTAGTTTTCATAATTCTAGTGTAGAAAACTCTATGTACCATACAATTCACATGCATTCAAATGTATGGTACCCTAGTGTTGTTTGAAATCCATATTTCATGGTTCTTTTTAATAAAACCCATTTTATTGATAAATCATCATCAACTTAATAAAACCCATTTTATTAGTCTTTGTTAATGATATTTTAAGAACCGGTTTTAGCTTGTTAATGTTTATTAGTTTGTTTTAGCATGCATATCCAAATATCATCCAAACATGAAAATAAACAACCACACAAGCATAATAAAATAGGTGCATAGCCATAGCCAACTATTGACAACACCTGCTAGCCGTAACAGGAGTGTGTCATGGACAACACCTTTTAGCAGTAACAGGGGTGTTTCTGGGACAACACCTGTTACCTGTAGCAGGGGTGCAGAAGCACTCCTGCTATTTAAAAGGAGTGTCTCGGTCTCTCCTAAGGGACAAAACACAAGTGATGTGTTGTGAACTCCCACTTGATCCCGCATCCAAATGCTTGAAATGACCTCCTTTGGTTGTGTTTTGCTTGACTCCTTTGGGCATCCAAGATCCTCCATCTTGTGCATTCTTCCTTTTTACAAAATATGGATCCTAATACATTTTTCTAGTAAAACAAAATGCACCTAATCTATTACATTACATACCAAATGAAATAAATAGATTACATGCCCAAAATGAGGAACTTGAAATTATTACAACTTTTGAATAATTACAACAAGCACAAACATTCACCACAAACAATCACAAGGTCTTTTGGCTAGGCTTTATGCACCAAACATATATCTAAAAATACATCCATATGTACAAATGGTTCCCTTTTAACCCATTTCCTTTTTCGGTCCAACACAAAACCGAAAACTTGGGTTTGTTGCCCAAACAACAAAAACAACAAAATGATAAAATGTTTTAATCTTTCAAGATAACCACATGCATGTTAGTGAAGCATCTTGAAAGACAAAGGGAAACCATGAACAAAACTTTCGGTTTGTGGTATGAGGAACCAAAACCAAGAGTTTTGTGGAGCTAACCAACTAGCTCTTTGAAGCATGCATCCATATAAGCGGCTCTAGATGCCATTGTTGGGTTTTAAGAACTTTATCAAAGCCATTTTAACTCCTTAAAATGTAAAAACGCAGCGGAAAAATCAAAAGAATAGTTTGATTAGTTGATGTTAAAACCGATTTTAACACTTGATTATAAAACCCAAAACCAAGGATCCAAATATGTATGCATGCTATCAAAACTAAAACCAACCATAGGGGGTTTTAGATATACCTTCTTCCAAGCTCAAGATTGTGAAGAAGATGATGTGGATGAACCGGCTTGCTATCTAACTTGAAAGCCTCAAGTGATGATACCCACGAGCTCAAGCAACAACCACCCTTGTTGCTAGGATTTCTTGAAGACTAACTCTTCCTTCCTCTCTTGTTGAATCCGAAACCAACAAGATCTTGGAATCAATTTCCAGATTTTCTAGCAAGAAAAGTGTTCTTGCAATGGAAGAAGAGAGAGAAAGAACTTGAGTATTGGAGAAGGCAAAATGCTATCAATGACTAGTCCCAATCTCAAGACCATATGTCTTGTTTAAATAAAAAGGCTCAACCACCCTCATAAAGAGGGTGGGAGGCCGGCTCTAGAGGGGGAAAAAGGAGGGGGAAAATGGTTTTTAAAATCTTTTAAAACCCTCCAATGAACCTAGTCCATTTTCTAGTCTTTGTTCATTTAGACACTATGCTTAAGTCATGTAACACATTACATGTTGTGTACTAAAATGAAGTATAACATATAACCTTTTATATGTTGTGTAACATGTTATTTAACCAATTAAATAACATTTTTATCTTGCTTCTATAATTTAAATCATCCACATGATTTAATACAAGTTCAATTAATTAGAAACCGATTTCTAATTATCTTCTATAAGTGACATTTATTTAATTGATCATATCTAAATAAATATCCATTGGGTGTTTGTCTAGCTCGTTATTGGGTATGACCCGTCTTGGATCATAACGTACTAGCCACATCAATCTAGTATGTGTCTTGGGCAGACCGAGTCCAACACCAAGGTAACTAAAACTGTTTTGAAAAATATTTCTAAAATGCAGAAGGTTGAAATACCTAAAGTCACAACTCCAAAGGTGACTAAAACAAAAACTGTTTTGAAAAATGAATCTAAAACGAAGAAGGTTGAAATACCTAAAGTCACAACTCCAAAAGTGACTAAAACAAATGTTAAATCACCTGGAATTTGGAAGCCAAAAGTCAAGGCAGCTACAACCGAATCATCCCAACTTCCTGATCTTTCAAAAGGAATGTTTTTAAAAGAAATTTCATTCATTGATTCCTCAGGAGTACCCAGAAAAACAATGGCCTGGGTACTATTAGCTAACTAATCTCTCACTCTGTGCAGGAACGATCAAGGAGGATTATCACTAACGTTTTATTACTAATTTGTTTGTTGATAAGTGATTGTTCCAGGCACAGTTTCAGAGACGCATCTTCATGTCATGTCAAGTAATATATACAATGGAAGGTATGTCTCTTTGAGAGGTGAAATGTCAAAATCAGCATGAAAGGTACTGTTCTTAACTTGGTTGTTTGAATGATGAGGCAACAAAGGGTGTTTTGAGTCAAACCATTTTTTCTAAAATTTTCACTTGGTGATTATTTGTTGAAGTGTTTGACTTCAAATGCAATGAAGTGTGCATGTCATGAAACCCAATTTTCTAAAATTTTCAAAATCAATACTTTGAAAGTTAGCTTGGCCAGATGTCTTCAAAATTTTGTGTTTTGTTCTTTTAAGTGTGTTTGTGTGTTTTATCTTTATTGTTTAAAAAAAAATGATGAAAAAAAAATGATGTTCACAAAATTGTGACATTAAAAATCAAAAAGCAAGGGGAAGAAATGGAAAAGATGAAAATGTTGACCCCTCAAAAATAGTGTGCTTTTCAATTTTTAATTGTTTGTGTCTTGTTTTTGAGAAGTTTAGGGGAAGTAAAATGAATGTCTGGGTTGGAGATGGCTGACACGCGTAAGGCGGAAGTGAAAGGCAAGCTCCACGATGATATGCTCGGTAGGCTCGACCTAAACTTATGACCTCCAATGTAGGTGCAATGAACTTAAGATATATATGTTTAGTTTCCCATCTCAGTTTGCATGGTTTAAAAAACTGAGTCCCGACAAAAATGGGTTGAGAGTGGTAATTACCTAGTATTCACTCTCTCACACGCCATGTCTCTGCTGTCATGACTACACCACATAATAAAAAGAAAAGAAAAAGAAATGAAAAAAAAAATGAAAAAGAAAAGAAAATGAAAAATAATCACTCAGTTGGTCTTCTTTGCGTGCTTAGCGGCCGACCTGATCACCAACTGATGGTTAATGTAAATAAGTGGTAGTCATAGTCGGGGTGCATGGTTCCTCAAGTTGGGGGTTTGTGAATCCTCAATAAACTCTGAGGTTGGGTAGGTTTTGCTGTGTACGCTTGGGTGTGGGGACAATTAAACATGACGGTAATAATGTACTATATTAAGCATGACGCATTCGGTTGGGATTAAACGGGTTTGAGTTTAAAGCGGACAAACATACCGGCAATCACTTGGACTAGTCGAGTAACTGAAGCTGAAAAGGGTTCCTCAGTCAGATTCATACGGTTTGACCCCTAGTAAACTTTCTCATGTTTGGTTTTGTAAGTATTTGTTTAGTTTTTATCTTTCGTGTGTGAGTCGTTAAGTTCTTTTTAGTGTGTTTTCGTCTTGGCCAGGTTGTTTTGAGAAGTCAAAATATGTTTTTCAAGGGTTTTAATGCATGACAATATGCCCCCGACAGATCTTGACAAATTTTTAGGGGAAGGAGTATGGGATAATAAGTATTATCCGAAGGGAACTCGAGGATGATACTTATTATCTAATGGAAAAGACTTCCTCCGTCAGATCTTGACAAATTTTTAGGGGAAGGAGGGAGGATAATAAGTTCTATCCGAAGGGAACTCGAGGATGATACTTATTATCTAATTAAAAGACTTCCATAATACATAGTATCTGAAGGGAACTCGAAGATAATATGTATTATCTCAGGGGAAGTCCTTAGCTGAAGGGAAGTTATCAGCTAAGGGGAAGTCTTTAGAGGTCTTGGGTTCAGGGGAAGTTTTATAGAAAACCCGTAATCTATATTAGGGTTTTTGGTTAAAATTATGTTAATTTGATTCAACTGAACAGATGATAATTACCTTCTAACCCAAAGACCAGTCATCACATGTCTGGTAGTGTATATTTTTTCAAATGTGTGTCAGACAGGTTGATGATAGAAAGATGTTGCTGCTGCTCAAGTTAAAGAACCAACCGGACAAGACTTCCATCTGAAAAGCAACTGTTCAGGGGAAGTTGTTGGTATCTTTACAAGTATCCAAAAGCTTCAAAAGTTTTTCAAAGAAAATGCTCACAAGTTAAGGGGAAGCTGAAGATTTCAAGTCAATCTTTGAAAAAGAAAATGATACAGAGAGCAGTCAGAGTTCATGAAGTTTGAAGTTCAACAATCAAGGTCTTCACAGTTAGAGGTTTTTCAAAATTTAACCTCAAATTGTTTTGAAGATTCAAGACAGTTACCGAAGATTCAGCAAGAACCAATTCTTTCAAGAGAAGCAAGTCAATGAGAATCCTCCTCTTATTAACTTGTTCATTTCAAGAAGTTCAAGCTGATGCTGATCAAGAGGAAGTCCCAAGTGCCCGTCAAGAAACCCATTGAAGATTTCTGCGGAAAGAATCTTCATCAGCATCTATGCCAGCCACTCAAGAAGAAGAATTTCAAAGATCGAAGGCATTTAATATCACAAGCCTAGGGGAAGATTGTAGAGGCTAGATTATGAGGCTTGTAATATTAAATAAGTTGGGCTGGGCTTAGAGGGTTTAATTAGATTAGTAGGCTAGTTTTATTATGTTTAGGCGAGTTTACTATTAGATTGGGCATGGGCTTGGGTTTATGATTGGGCTTATTGGGTTTATGATTAGCCCATTAGGTTGTAAGAGGTGGTATAAATACCACCTCATGTTTATGATCAAGTAAGCCTTTGGAGAAACCAGTTTACGATTTCTAGTGAAGCATTGGTGTTCACGATCGTAATCAGAGAGAGAGGGAGTTTACGACTTTCAGATCTTGTACCCGACAAGTTTTCTTGTGTGCAAAGATCAAGCTTTTATCTTTCAATCATCGTATTCTCGTGTTCTCTTCATCCCTTTTCTTGAATCAATCATAAACGAGGATTCCGCACTCGTTTGTGATAAAAATATCGTGTGTTTGGGAGATTTCCGGACCTACAGTTGTAAATGTTATTATAAGAGAAAAGGAATAACCAAATGGATTTTTGAGAAATGGTCTAAGCAATATTGGCTGAGTAAAAAGGAAACGGTGGTTGTACAACTATAAGCGGGGAATGACGGTTCTCCGGGGCAACGACAGTTACTTAATTATGAAAAGGTATTCGGGTGGTGACGGTTACCCGAGGAACTAACGTGGTTCCACTAGACAATGCTTAGTTAAATGTTTAAATGATAAATGTTTAAATGATACTGGTTTAAAGGTTATATTTTGGTATGTTGATACCTGATATGTGCGTCGTGTGAAGTATCAAGCAAGTTCAAAGATCAACTCAACTAGGTCTGGCCGAACTAGGTCTGAACCTGAAGTTCGGACTGGCCGAACCTGAGGTTCGGCCGAAGCTCGGCCAGCTGGGTATAAATATGTGTTTGATCTTTGTAATGAAGTACTTCTGAGCGTCTAAGATCTGTTAAGTGTGTGTTTTTCAAGGTGTTTCTCTGTGTTGTGTTTCTGTGTGTTTCACTGATTGTAATTGTTCATTTTGATCAATAAAACAATCGGTTAATTACGTTTCGATGTCCGATTTGCTAGATCGAGTAGACGA
>JBCNJP010003199.1:0-10072 GCA_039602395.1 Deinandra increscens subsp. villosa | reverse complement strand
AGAAATCGCAAGAAATCACAAATGGCATCCTCATCTGCAACCCCTGCGATGAACACCCGGTCCAAAGGAAAACTTCCCAGATATACCTCTGCTCAAACCCTAAACCTAGATTCCTCATCTTCCGACTCACCACCTAAACGGAATTTCACCATAGATACCCTCAACCAACCTTGTGATCTAAACCCTTCTGACTACTCGTCAAATCTCCAACTGATCATAGAAGCCTTGAAAAATTCTTCTCAACTTGCCACAACCCTAACCATCAACGAACCATGCCCAAAATCAGCCATCCTAAATTTTTAGGCAACCGTCAAGATGACAGATGAAGACATGAAAGGAAAAATGAACTCTAATGACAACATCACACTTCAACTGTCTGATCTGAGAAAAATCTTTCCATTACCAAAAAACTTCTCATCTTTCTCTCCTAACCCAGAAGATCCAGCCCTAATAGATCTGATCATTGAAATCACCGGAGGCAAATTTGAAGAAAATGATCACATCTCAAACTTCAGAGTAAGTCAGCTAAATCCAGTCTGGAGATTTACTACTGACTTACTCAACCACACCATGACATCCAAGAAGGGATCCATGGATCAGATTAACAAAAATGTTCTCTCCATTCTTTACAGTCTATGCTTCAATGAAGAAATTGACATAGCCTCACTAATCTAGAAAGATATGGAGAAGAGAGTCAAGGAGAAGTCAAAAGGGAAGAAGTCAGAATTTGTGCCCTACGTCAGATTCCTAGCACAAATGATCAGGGATAAAGCAACAGCAAAGGAAAATGAAGAAAAGCATACAACCGAAATGTACCACATCATAGGTATCTACAGACCAGGTACGCATATAAATTTTTGCAATTTTCCATGGGGTATGACAGCCAATTTAGAATACAACAACCCAGTTCTTCACAAATATCTCACCAAAGCCAACAAGTTCAAATCAAATCCTGATCAGTCACCCACTTCAACCAACACCACAACATCACCATCAGAAGAAATGACTGACCACAACCCATCCCCTCCTTAACTATAAAAAAACTCACCACATCAAGAAACCCCACCATATTCCCCACGATCACCACATGAGCAAACCTTCTCAGCCCAACCCTCTCCAAATAAAAGCCAGCATTCATCACTCCAAGAAACCAGATCACCTCACCTTGACATTCTGATCATAGCCACACATCACAAGATCTTCTCAGACTCGGTAAGTGAAGATGATGATGTAACAACAAGTGGAGACTCTAGAAGTCAAGGAAACTTGGAGAAAGGCAGCACCAATGTGTTCAGTGCAAGCTCACAAGAGACATCCTCACAAAGACAAACAACACATTTGTCTAAGGACTCTCTAAAAACACAGGAGGTAAATCCAACTCTGGATTAACCAGTGAATGTGGAAGACCTGTATGCACTCAGCATAGCTGAGTTAACAGGCACTGGTAAAAATCTCAAGGAGAAATCAACCAGTCAAACAGAGAGGCATGTGTTGTCCTCTGGTATGTTACCCCCCGGTGCTGCATCAAAATCTGATTTCGAGAAATTTTCGAAATCTCTCACTGGTCTGCTCAATGAGTTCATAAATGAGTAAAAATAACAAAATACAGAACTACACCAGAATTTCATTAGCAGTTCTGTACAAATCGAAGAGTTGTCAAAACAGACAGAAAGCAACAGTCAGAAAATAGTTGAGCTACAAGAAGAGCTGAAATTAATGAAGGAAAACAGTAAGCAACAATTTAACCAGATTTCTGACCAGCTGAGAGAATTATAAACAAAGGACTGGCAACTGACAAAAGGAAAACAAGAATCATTACAAAATCAGATAAAGGAATTGAAAAGGTAGACTCAAAAGGCTATGCAATTCTATGAAGCCAAAGGAGAAGAGCTGCTAGACCAGATCAAAGCAGATTTCAACCTTCTACACAAGGAGATAAAAGACGAAAACGCAAATCTGATGAAGATAAATTCAGATCAGATTCTCCTAGAGAAAAGAATGAAGAGCCTATCTACACAAGTAACAGAAGCCAATCCACTTAAAAAACCCCCAGAAAAGAAGGCCACAACTCCTCCAATCATCAATCTTGATGACTCTCCTCCTAGCTCAAAACGAAAGGCAGCCTCTGTTGAAATTAAACCCTCTCCCAAAAGAAAGAAAAGTGATCAATGCAAGCCCAGCTTAACTCCTGATCACTCAATGCCACAACCACCACCAAGACCACCAACATAGAAACCCAGTCAGCCAGTACATCCACCCTCATCAGGTACTTCCAAAGCTCATGCTGCAGAAACATCAAAATCCTCCAAGGATTCTGTTAAAGGCAACGAGATAGTAACAATCCAGGGGAGATCTCAATGCTCCTGAAATTTCAATAGCCTCTCAATCTATGTTTGAAGACAACTACGGAAAAACAAAAAGGATTGACGAGGAACTATGGCATGAAAAGAGAAGATGCGAAGACATATTCCTCAAAGAAAGCGAGCAACCTCCTCAAATGAGCCCAATGAGCAAAAAGATCGTTGAGGAGAAAATCAATAATGTACCTTTTGAGAGAAACTAGATCCACTCAGATGCCACCATTGTGGAGATTGATGAAGTCAAGGAAAGACAACAAAAGGGAAATCCCTTCACCCACTACTTCAACTCCTACAAGATCGCTACCATTGCAAACAATCGTCAACCTTACATATTCACCGATGCAGATCTTGATCAACTCAGTGAAATGCACATTATGTCCCTTATTAAAAGCTTCATAGCAAATGGTTCAACAAGTCTCAAAAACAGAAGAGCAATACATCGACTCAGAGAAGTAGGAAAGAAGGTATACAATAGGTTTGCTCTGGTTGACTATGAGCTGGCAATATACACAATTTTGAAGAAACTTGCCATCCAAACTGCAAATGAAGAGCTTCCTTCTGAATGAAAGTGGACAGGATCTAAAGTAATTCCAAGCACTGGTGAAATAGGAATCGACTTCAGAAATCAAGACTCACAGAAAAGGTTCTTCAGAATCAACCAGTGTCATGCTTACTCCGATACATCTCTAAGATTCATCTCATTTCTACTAGATAAAAAAAAGAGACTAAACCTGAGATCCTAAGAAGAAAGGAACTCATGATCAAGACAATAGAAGATCTAAAGCAACACCGAATGCTGCAAAAGGAACTGCACAAAGCCTGTTGGAGTCCTCTTCCCAAGAAACTCCGTATAAGAGAAGACTTTGTAACAGGATTCCTTTCCTAAAAATTGTACTCATAGCTCCATGCATCCTGATAGTCTCTAAAATCTTTGCAGTTTAATATTAATTTCTCTTTTTAGTTATTTTCTTCAAATACTTAGGGGAGATTGTTAGAATATAATGTAATTGTAACACAAAACAGTCAAGCATTAGAAGAAAAGACAAGATACAACCTTAAAAGATAAAGGATACAAAAGTCTGTATGAATTACATATTTCTGCATGATTTCTGTATTCATACAGAACTACTTCGGAATTTCTGAAGTAGTTCTGTACAGACTAAAATCTACAGAAATCCTTATTTCTGTAGATAGCTTCTAATGGGAAGCATCAACAGTCTTCAAAGAAGAATCCAGAAGGAGTTCTGGATTATCAGAAGATGCATATTACGAGAAGAACAAATTCCATCTTTGTGTGAAGAACAAGCAAAAAGAATATCAACTTGGCATTAATCAAGAAGGTATTTGAAGACAGTTGAAAATAGATAAATTGAATATGTTAAATTTATCTCTATATACTTTGACACACTCCAACATCAACCGTCCTCAACCACCTTATCCAAATACAACTTGCTATATCTGCCTATAAATAGCAAGCTGACTTCACCAAACAAGGCAAGACATTTAGCATACAATTCAATATATTCTCAAAGCAATTCCAACATCACTCCCATAGAAAGTTACTTCTGTTGATACATAGTCATACTATAAACTAATGTAAACCATTATTTACATTTGAGATATACAGAATAACCCTTTTTATGAATTGTTGTCTTCCAATTTTATTTACTTTCCGCAACTTATTTATCCTGTTTAAATCAAGTTGTGCCAACATTGTTAAAGAGCCCTTCAGGGACCCAACACCTGTTAAACCCTGCGTTTCTAGTGAAGGGACAAGAGATAAGGTACAGAGATAATAGATACTTAAATTTTGGTACCTTTGTTTAATTACACAAATAGTCTTTAAGAAGCTGTAGATTTACTATTTATATTTCTTTTTTATAAAATATCTTAAATGCATCTTCAATTAATAGAAAATTCTAAATGTTTAGCTAAAATGATTCAAATGATTAAAATTTCTAAATCTCAATTCACGAATTATTTAAAAATAAGAATTGATACTTAAGTATTAATCTAGTATAACCTCAATGACTCAAAATGAAATTAACTAATAGAAAAATAGTCCTTCTATTTTTATATACTTTTAAATTATAGATAACATTATTAATTACATAAATAGTCTTTATGTTTGTAAGTTATACATAACATTATTCATTGTTTATAATCGAGTCGTGGTAACATCATACGTTTTTCTTTACATAATCCCATTCTAATTTTTAAAAAATATAATTTCTTTTAAACCGTTTTTATAGTGTTTTATTAGTTTTAGTGTTAATTTCATATCGTTGCCTTAAGTATTTATTTTTTTTGTAGTGTGATATATAAGTAGCCTTCTAATTTTAACGTTGTTACATAATTTTTTTATATTTCTGTTACACTTTAGCAATGCAACTATTTTTGTACCCACGATATCCCGCTGCAACGCGCGGGTAGTAAAATCTAGTTTTAAATACATATATTAATATTGAGTTAATTTAATAAAATCTAGTAAAAAAATCCAGTTGGATAAGCTGGATTTTCAAGGTGTGGTGGAGGAGGCGTTGTAGTCTTTTGTGGGTTGCGGGGATCCGGATTTGGTCTTGAGGGGTAAACTACGATGGGTGAAAGGGGCAATTAAAGATTGGAATAAAAGACCGAAAAAGGTGGATCGTTGTAGAGAAGTGGATTTGGTTGAGAAGTGCAATGCTTTTGAGTGTCTCTCGGAGCAAAGACATCTTAGTCAATCTGCGCTCGATGAGTGGGATGTGGTTTATGCTGAGCTACTCCATTTAGAATGTTCGAAATCGGATGAGCTGAAACAAAAGAGTAAGCATAAATAGGCTAAATTGGGGGATGAGAATACGGAATACTTTCTTAGGGTCATTCGATCTAATGTAGCTGGTAATCGAATCAGGGGCCTTTGTGTGGGTAATATGTGGGTGGTGGAACCTAAGGTGGTGAAAA
The DNA here is from genome assembly GCA_039602395.1 of Deinandra increscens subsp. villosa. Taxonomy (NCBI): domain Eukaryota; kingdom Viridiplantae; phylum Streptophyta; class Magnoliopsida; order Asterales; family Asteraceae; genus Deinandra; species Deinandra increscens. Next base: position 4,769 of record JBCNJP010003199.1, on the reverse strand, counting down.
GCGATTGTTTGAGTATTTTAAGAAGCTCTTCAAGACCCAAGATTTTGATTGGCCACCATTTGTTTGCCCTTCGATTAATCGTACTTCCCAGGGAGACGGCGTGTTATTATCTGCCCCATTTTCTAAAGAAGAGATTAAAAGGGCTGTGTGGGATTGTAAGGGGATAAAACCCCCGGCCCGAACGATTTTAGTCAGGATTTTATTAAATCGCAGTGGGCGTTTCTGGAGGAGGATTTCTTTAAGGTGATGGATAACTTTTATCGAAATAGTAAAATCAGCAATGGGTGTGGCTCCTTCTTCATCCATTTGATCCCCAAGAAAAAGGATCCTTTACACCATAAAGATTTCGTCCGATTAGCTTATTGGGTTGTATACCCAAAGTAGTTTAAAAAAATCTTGGCCATCCGTCTTAAGCCAATTCTTCCGTCGATTGGGTCAGAGTGCCAAATGGCGTTTGTCGAAAATAGAAGTATTATGGAAGACCCTCTTTTCTTGAATTCGGTGATATCTTGGCTTTAAAAATCTAAGGTGGCGGCTCTTTTCTTCAAGGTGAACTTCCATAAGGCCTATGATTCGTTAAATTGGAGGTTTTTGGATTGCGTTCTTGAGCAAATGGCCTTCCCAGGTTTATGGAGGATGTGGATTAAAGGTATTTTAGAAGCTGGGAGGGCCTCCATTTTTGTGAATGGGTCGCCGACTTGGGAGTTCCGGTGCCATCGTGGAATTCGCCAAGGGGATCCGTTATCCCCCTTTTTATTCATTTTGGTTATGGAAGCTCTCCACAATATGTTGGAGAAAGCTGTGCCGTGTGGGCTTATTGAAGGTATTCAATTACCTAAAGGGGGGGCGATGCTTTCACATCTTTTCTTCGCCGATGATGCCATGATTATGGGTGCATGGTCTAAAAAAATGTGTTGAATATTAATCATAGTCTTTGGGCGTTTTATCTCACCTCGGGTTTGCATGTTAATTTGGAGAAATGCGGCTTGTTTGTGGTGAATGTCCCTCCAATGGAGGTGTCGATGTGGGCTGATTTGCTTAGGTGTACAAATGTGGTCTTCCCTTTTATTTATCTAGGTATTAAGGTGGGTGCTAATATGAATCTCATCAAGAATTGAGACCCGGTGGTGGAAGTCTTTCATAAACGGCTTGCGAGGTGGAAAGGATGTCATCTTTCTGTCGGAGGGAGGCTCACTTTGATTAAGGCATTGTTGGATAGCCTCCCCTCTTATTACTTCTCGCTTTATAAGGCTCCCTTGGCGGTGAATCACAAGCTTGAGAGCATTCGATTGAATTTTTTGTGGGGTGGAACGGGGAATGATCAGAAGATTCATCGGGTTGCTAAGGAGAAAGTGTGCTTACCGATGGAGAAAGGGGGGGGGGGGGGGCTGGGGTTGGCCTCTCTCCAAACTATAAATGATAGTATGTTGGTTAAATGGGTGTGGAAATTCAAAGAGGAGTCGGATAAACTTTGTTGTAAAGTGGTAAAGTGTTTGCATGAAATCCATTTAAATAACCGGATGGGGCTGGTTCCTTGCAAAATGACGTTGACAGGAGTGTGGAAAAGTATGGTTAAGACCATTCAGAGGATGGAGGATATGGGAGTTAGAATGGAGGATCTTATTGAGATGAGGGGAGGTAGGTTGTTTTGGAAAGGGGACGGATCTGGCACTTTCTCGGTCAAATCTATGAGGAGGCTGATTCATGAGAAGCAGGTGATAGTGGTGGGGGATAGGAGGCTGGAGTGGGATAAGATTATCCCACTGAAGGTCAACATTCTTCTTTGGCGGATTCATCTTTGTCGTTTGGCTACGAGGGACGACCTTAATAAAAGGAATATCAGATTGGAGTCGAATTTATGTGTCTTCTGGTGGGAGGTGGACGAATCGATTGAGCGTGTCTTTACGGCTTGTATGGTGGCTGCTATTATGTGGCAGGCCGTTTCTAGGTGGTGTTGTGCCCCCCCCCCCCCCCCCTTTCACATTCTCGCTTGATGAATTGTTCAGCTTTCATAATGGTTGGGGGAATGATGTTGATAGAAGAAACTAGGTGTACGCTCTCATAGCCTCGGCTTGTTGGTGTATATGGTGGGAAAGGAACGAGGTTCTCTTCAAAAGAAAGGAGGTGTCAATTGCGGTTATTTTAAGGAACATTCGTAGCTTCTGCTCGCTGTGGGTCTCGAACAGCGGTGGCAAAAACTTCTTCAAGGGTGAGGTTGGTTAGTTGTGGCTTTTATGGTCTTTTCTTGGCTATTGTATCTTCGTGTTTTTTGTTTTTGTTCCTGTTTTTTTCGTTGTTATCTCTATCTTCTTGATGGAGTTGTTGTAAGTGGTGATGTAGTTTTTCCCTTTTTGTGATGAGCTATTGAAGTTGTTATTAAAAAAAATGAGTTAATTTTGGTTTTGAGTCTTCGGGGTTGGCTCACTCTAACCATTTGAATACAAAGTCCCAATTATTATTTATTGATGTCGTGAGGTTTTCAATTTATAATGATTTAAGTCCTTTTGCCTAACAAACTTTAGATTTTTCTGTTAACTCTAATGAAACTTCGGTCATTTCTTAAAAAAAAAAAAAAACTATATATTTAAATTATTTAAAAGCATGAGTGGTCGTGTGCCTTAATAAAATGTTTTTCTTTTTCATTTAACAATATTAAAAGGGGCCTATTATAATAAATATTGCATTCTATCTTCTTCCTCGTTTCAAACCTAGCACAACCACCATGGATTGTTATAGCTGCGAAGGTGGTTTGGAAAACCTAAAGATGGACGAGATTTTTGAATGTTCTCGGATAAGAACCCTAGCATCCGTTCACCCCCCACCCTAAATTGGACAAAGAGATAGGAGGTATTACGATGGGTACGTGTGGTCACCTAGATCCATTCACCACGACCAATAAATCTGGAGTCGCCGCCAACTAGTTCCTCTTTAAAATTAAGATAATCAGGTCCATGAACACTCAATTCCTCAACCACCAGAGCACTAACATTGACTTTAACATACTCTCAAACACCAGGTCTAAGACGGATAGATAGCAAGTGCAACCCCGGCCATGCATGGAGGCAGCGCTATTGCTTCCTAGCTATTTCCACTTAAACAAACAAAATCATTCAGTTTTAGTTTGGATCTTAGAGAAATGTATTAATATGCGGAGTTTGGTGTGATCCTCCTTGCCAATGGCTTCAAGCTTAAACAGCAGTTGTTGACGCTTCAATATTCCCCTTCCATGGCTTTCGATCCTTAATTTTCAACAAATTTAACCAAATAGAAACATGCTTAGTTAATAGAAATCGGTCAACCGTTTGATCGAGATGCACAGACAGACATATATACCTTGAGATAACCAACATGGTTTCATTTCGATGAGTTATGTAAAAAAGGGAGGGTTGAACGGGTGTATAGTTGGTGGGTGGAGCTGGTAGGAGTGGGAGGGGTTGGGATGGGTAGAAGATCGACGGGAAAATAGTTTACGGTATTACACAAACAGTCCTTCTGCTTTTGAATAGTTTACATTAGTAGTCCTTTTGTTTGAAATGACCCTTTAAAGTTGATAGAAAAATCTAACTTTGTTAGCTAAAAGGACTCAAATCGTTATAAATTTCGTTATAAATTGAAAATCTCTAGAAACGATCATTAATAATAATTGGGATATTGTACTCAGATGGTTATAAAAACTCAAACTAAAATTAACTCGTTAACATTTTAATATTTGTATGTAAAAAGAGCTTACACACTTGTCTTAATATTTAGAGTATTTAAAATTAACCGTACCTTTTATATATATTTATATATATATATATATATCATCCTATATACATCATCCCATTGAGTAAGTAATTTAGTTTTATTAGAAAATAATTTGATTGGAAAATGGCACCTAACGTGCATTAATAAAAATGGGTTTTTGCAGTTTAAAAAGCACCAAGTCTTCCGGTAGTTAATCGTCACCTTGTTTCATTGATAATATTCAGGTCAAACACATGGCCGCTCTGCTCAACTGTTCCCAACACCTTTGGACTTCTATCATTGTAAGTAGTCATCTCTCCGTCTAGCAAATTAAATTTCGATCTTCAAAAGTTCGTTTTTGAAAAGGGATTTTGTACGTTCTTCGTATATAATTAAGTGCATCAGGAGTACGTAGATATATAAATTAATAATCGCGTATTTGATGAATATATATGTAGGACGCATTCGCAGGATGTTGTGGCAAAACAACCGAGGCGATTAGCACAGGTCCTTATGGTGATGCCTATGTGACCGCCCTCGCTACCGAGCCCATTAGTAGCGGTGGTGGTGGCTCAACTCATATGGACCCCCTTGGTGATAAACTTGATACTAGTTTGATTAGCAGTGGTGGTGGTGGCTCAACTCATACGGACCCCCTTGATGCTAGTTTGATTAGCAGCGGTGGTGGTGGCTCAACTCATACGGACCCCGTGCTTGATACTAGTTTGATTAGCAGTGGTGGCGGGGGTGATAGTCATTCAACAAATCAATAGTTCAATGTCGGTGAAAAACTTACACCAAGTACTCATTGAACTGATAAGTAATTGTGTTTTATTGTTTACTGTGTACGTATGCATGTTTGAGTTTGTTTTTGTATTTAAATAAGTGTCGGATTAGCGCCTCTTGGAGCGCAAAGCCTTTTTAGTGTTTACTATTTTGTGTGGATCAGTTTGTGATTGAGTTGCATATATTCAATTTTAAGAGTTTCTATTTATGTGTATAACATTTACATCTTCATTATATTTTTATATCACCAATCTCAT
>JBCNJP010003198.1:0-13782 GCA_039602395.1 Deinandra increscens subsp. villosa | reverse complement strand
ACGCCAACACCACCATCATCATCATCGTCAACCTTCACCTCCGCCACCCTCTTCCTCCCTCGATCACCACCACCCTCGTCACCCTCCTCAGCCTGAGACGACGTCGGCCAAACAACGACCACAGCAACCACCACCTTCAACCGCAGCCACCACCTTCACCGTCGTGATCATCATCATCATCATCCGACACCACCATCGCGATCGTCGACCGCCATCACCTTCTTTCTGTCTATACAAAACCAACACACACCCATATATGTGTATACATATATATATATGATATGTGTATATATATATATGCATAAGTTGAAAGAATGAAACAACAGAAACACTTCCGTCGCGATCTATTTTGAATATTTACTATTATGTCCCAAAACAGCCCCACCGGCCATCTTTAGGCCGCCGTTTCGCCACCATCGGACCACCGTCTAGCCACCCAATCACCACCGATAGAAAGTACTCCCAACCACCTTCTAAACGGCCTCAACGTTTGTCCCTAACGATCACCGTAAACCACCGAAAACTAGCCCGCAAAAGGCCGCTTTACCCTCCGGGACAACACGTTTAAAGTCAATATTCTTCGATCGAGTCTACGGAGCTATTCTCGCCTCTTTCGGTTCGTCACCTAGCCTAGTGCTAGAGGTAAAAGTCTATACTTTTCAATTTAATCATTTTTATTATTCGTTTTTAATGTTTATAATCAACCCAAAACGAGTCTTGACACTCAACCCACTAAATATATAAACTGAACGAATCGTCATAAATATTAAACTAACGTTAATATTTAAGAAGTTGTATCACAATATATATTTAACAATCGTTGAGAGGACTAAAAAGAGTATAGATCGAACGATATAAAAACTGACTCAGGGACCCTCAAAGTGAGACATTGGACTATAAATATATATACAAATATATATTTGGACATAAAATATAAAGAAATATATTTTGACTATGTGTTATGAAAAATAGGTTCATTTTTTTTATAGAACGTATGTAATTCTAAATAACCGAGCACTTTGACTCATTATTGACATTTAAAGTGTTCCTATTTTTAGATCTCATTTTATTAACTTGAAATATTTATTTAAAGTTATTACAACCTATTAATATTTAAGAGATTTAAATATTAGTTTTTCATATCATATTATTTGTCAAATATATATATTATAAACAATATATATTGTATAAATTCTAAACGTTGAACTGAAAAATATAAAATGTTATATTTTCAACTTATGCGACGAAATATATTTATGACAAATATATCAACACCCCTTCACACAAATATCTCGTCTTAATATCTTATTATTAAATATTATTCTCTAAATATAAGTTAGAAAAACTATTTGAGAGATATCATCAACATAATAATATTTACGGAGCTAAATATTTATTATCATTTCGGCCAATTATCGGATATTTGTATTGTATCGCGGCAAAGCCAACGACTAATTTCCTAACATACAAATGTTTATATTTTCTTCTAAAAACTTGAGAATATTATAACATATATCATATCTATAAGTTATATATATTTATTTACATAAATATTTCTATGACTTATGTATAATTATTTGTCTATAATTATAAACTCGGACTTAAATATATATCATGAACTTCAAATAATAAATACTTTATTATTTATCTCGATGTTCAAAACTTGATTGAATATATATTTTCATAATCTTAAATAATTATTTGATTATAATTATTTCTACAAAGCTATATATATTTATTCGACTATAAATATATCCATCGAACGTAAACATTTATTTGAACGATAAATACTCCTAACGGACTTTCCAAACAATACAAACGGGAATATTATGTCAAGACTCGACCAGGATCATTTGGGTAACAGAACATTATCCAACTGAAACAGTACCTTAAAACCGTCTTATCAATTATTACTAGGACACGGTTTACTTGCTACGTCCAGCGCGATACAGCTTTCATCATCACCTTAATCAAGTGAGTTTCACGGCCCCTTTTCCTTTACTGTTTTAACTATGGGGGAGAAATACATGAAACATTAAACTTCATATATTTTCCAGATATATACAACGTGAGTTTCACGGCCCCTTTTCTTTTACTGTTTTACCAATGGGGGAGAAATACATTAACATCAAACTTGATACATTCTTCGTGAGTTTCACGGCCCCTTTTCCTTTACTGTTTTAACTATGGGGGAGAAATACATGAAACATTAAACTTCATATATTTTCCAGATATATACAACGTGAGTCTCACGGCCCCTTTCTTTTAAACTATTTTAAATACTTTGGGGGAGAAATCATGATCAAACAAATCTTTCAACTTGATATTATGGTATTACTGTTACGCTATTGATTATCCGTTCTTTCATACCCCTTCATAGTAATTTGCTAATAACATATTGCTACAAATCCCATCATCAATTGATTTCAATTAGTTCCTGTAACGAAACGATAACTAGTGAATAGATCTATTTGGGTTGACAACCCTACCCTAGCTGGTCGCTCCAGTTCTGACTCACCGGTAACCAGTCTGGGGGTACATATCAGTTATTCTATGCCATTGGTATTTCTGAGGGGAAGTTACCATCGATGGGTAAATCTGTTAGTGTTTGAAATCAAGGAACAGGTAGATCAATGCAACAACGAGTAACCTTTATAATATCTTGTATATCATCAAACGTTTTACAAATACATTTTGTAAAGACTCAAACCTGTGAACTCACCAACATTATGTTGACCTTCTTTTTCAAACTCATGTATTTCTCAGGTAACTAAGATCGCTCTCGGTGTGCAAATGGGAAGTCTGTCAAACAAAAGGGCCTGCAATAGGAATGGAGTCATGGTCACCTTTTACTGTCCAAATAAATCATGAACAATTGTATTTCTTATCATAACGTTCTCGATTCAGTATTGTAAAACAATTTTATCTTTTATATAATCCGCTGCAACTTTGATAACATACTTGGTTTTCAAATGTAAACGAAACTAATAGACGTCGTTCTTTGTATCCACGACTATGACCCCATGACGTCATATGCCCACGTAATCATAAACATCGGGGTGTGACACATGGGTATTTTTTTTATTATATTTACCACATGGACCATGTATCATAAATTCCTACGCTAGAGTGTATAATTCAGGATCTTCATTCTGGTTAGGTATCTCAGCAGATATGAAGCGGTCAATATGATCAGGTGTTGGCAACTTGTGTGCGGGGTGCACAAATAAGCAGATATGAGCATGTTGCAATCCTCTCTTTTGAATTCTTTTGTATACACAACTTGTCACACCCCAACCGACCGCGGAATACGTATGAACATGGTTATTGTCCATAAGCACATGACACTAATTAAGATTGCATAATTCATTTCACCAAATTCCAAAGTTATACAACAAATTCAACTAAACGTATACAAATAAAAATAGTTTATGAATTGTTTAACTAGGTCTAAAAGCGTCCTATGTGTAACATTGATCATGAGAGCTTGATTCTCAATAACCTGAAAAACATGCAAAAGAGTCAAATATCTACATAGTTGGTGAGTCATAGGTTTAGTAGAAAGCACTTAAAGAAAAACACTTGATAAGGTTCTGCAAAGTCATACTGCTAAACTAAATGTGCAAGTATTACTTTAATTAAACATGTATTCGTCACCCAGTACAAAATGATGTTCAATTCCTCAAAGGAATCTCTAGGATTATGATGTTCAGTTTCTCAAAGAAACCTCTACGATTATGATGCTCATGAGACTCAAGTGTTCAATTCCTCAAAGGAATTTTATCAATTGCTCATAAGACTTTCGTACGGGCCCCTATAATACGTTATAATATCGATAAATACAAGCAGTTTATTTAGCAGAACTTGATTTGCATAGTGATAATAAATGTTTGAAAAAGGTTTCCAAAGTCATACTCGAGTAAACATTTACATAGACATATTCATCCCATAAACAAATATTCATCACATAACAGATATTCATCACATAACAGATATTCATCACATAGCAGATATTCATCACATAAACATATATTCATCACATAAGCAGGACGTCTGATTGATGATTCGCAAACCAGCAATCGGTAAGAATGTTTATCCACGTGTTCAATTCCTCGCAAGGAATCTCAGTGTTGGGACCACGTTCAGTCCCTCGCAATAACATCAACGTCATCATGTTCAGTTCTTCGCAAGGAATGTCACGTTTGATGCTCAGTGCCTTAAGCATAAAGTTTTCCAAATAGCATACAATAACAAACATGCCAAAGTATATATTTACACGAAATAACACAGATGCATACAATTAAATGTATTCAATAGTATTTTTACTTTGCATAAAAAGTATAAATGTTTGAATGATTAAAGTTTTACAATGATTCATGATGATAAACATAATAAATAATTTGATTTACTTAAAATAAAGTAATGATAAATGAAAATGTTTATGCATGTTTTCCACCACCAAAATGATTTTAAAATTTAAAGAAAAATTGGTTATAAACTCACCTTAGATTGCACGGCAAGATAAACATCTAAATCCATTAAGTCCTCAGAATCCCTTAATAATCATATAATAATAAGTGTGTGTCTAAAGTACTAACGACGCAACCTAATATACGATGATTTGATAATGTGGCGTCTGACTCGATGTGTGTGTCAATTCCCAAGATCGATAAGCGATACGATGGTTAATCCGGTTAATCGTCAAAGTCGTTTATTTCAAATAATGAATACTCATTGATTAGAATAAAAATCGTTTAACGCACGCAGATGTTTTCCTAAAAATGTACATGACCAATTATATAAAATCTATATATTTTGCACATACAAGTACGTGTGTATATATATATATATATATGTGTTTATATATAAATTCTTATTTAAATTAATTTGTAATAATAAAACGTTAAATCACAAACGAGCAAAAGTCTCAATTAGCGTTATTTAGTTAACATCAACATATATGTATATTTATCTGTAGATATGTAAATAGTTTTGAACGATTTTTAACGATTAACCAACCAGATAAATATTAGTTTTTCTCTTAACAATCCAATAATACGGAGTTTTATCAAAAACAACATGTTGGATGCTTGCGGGGTTTTAAAACGCGTTTAGGATTGACTGGGGACCAATTAGATTCAATTAGGTGCAAAGGGTTACAACAGAAAATTGGCTAATAATTATATATTGATCGTAGGAGTAGAACCCGTGAACTATAGGTAGAAAGTCAGAGTTCTATACCACTGCGGCAGTAGCGAGTTTTGCAAATTTAATGATATGAAAATACATTTAATCAAATATAGCCTCGATTCGTCTTATTCGTGCAAATATCCCCGTTGATGAATGATGACGTATGTCCGGTTTGAATGATGTCACACGCATACATGTTCCGGGCATCCAACCTCAGAGTGACAGGTAGACCAAGTCAAGGTCAACTGGCAGTCCACTAGGCACCAAGCCGAGTAGCAACAGGCCGAGTGGCAGGTCGACCAAGTCAAGGTCGAATGGCAGTCCACTAGGCACCAAGCCGACTGGCAACATACCGAGTGACAGGTCGACCAAGTCAAGGTCGACTGATAATCGACTAGGCACCAAGTCGACTGGAAACATGCCGAGTGACAGGTCGACCAAGTCAAGGTCGACTGGCAGTCCACTAGGCATCAAGCCGACTGACCGCCAACCTACTCTGGTCGAACCCTAAAAGGTCGACTGATGACACCTTAAGAGTCAACCTACCGACCAATCTCGGGTCAGACTCTTAAGGAAGCTAGTCCGAGACAGGTAGGTACAGACCAACGCTCATACACACGGGTCGGTGTCCCAAGACTCGACCTGACACTACAACCAATGTGATTACCCAAAACAGCTACTATGGTTCTTTGGCACAGTTCAGATGCCAGACCTGCAACATGCTACTTTGGGGACCTGATATTAATGGCACTACGAGACAAAGGTTGAGGGTTATAAATACCCCTCAACCCCCAGGTAAATTCTCAAGTCATTGCGCTCTCTCTCGTTTGATTACTCTTAATCTCTCGAAACACATACTTATTCTCACGCCCGAGCTTGGTCGCAAGACACCCTGTACTGCTCCCCAAGAACAACGGCGCTTCTGTTTTGCAGGTTTCAGCATAAGACCTCAATTGCCGAGTCGACAGGTCACCAGAAGACCTCAACTTTTGGGTCGACTGATCACCATAAGACCTCAACTTTCGGGTCGACTGATCACCAGAAGACCTAATTTGTCGTGTCGACTGATCACTAGAAGACACATCTCCCCCACCTTGTAGTCGAACTGCCTTGATAGCTCGTCCTAGGTCCTCGCCTATCCAGTTATCCTTGGTAGTCCGATTCTACATGTAAGATTATAAACACGACAAAGAGGCCTTAAATCGATTTAGGAGCATACAATATCACATTCGGATCGGGGTCCAGGTGTTACCTTGTGTCGAGACGACACTAAAACACAAGAATGTTGACGAGACGAAACCCCATGTACGTCTTCAATCCAATCTTCGGTTCTTTAACCGTTCCTCCCCGATGATGTGCTTCTGGTGGAAGTAGACGACCGAGCAGTGGCTGAAGATGGTCGGGTATAAGTGTGACAGTGGCTAACACAAGAAAACGGTGACTATAAATCGGAGATGGTGTTCGTTTCTTTGAAAAAAAAACGAGTTCAAGGATGAAGTGATGATTAGTTTTGAGTGATCATGGTTACAATGATATGGACGGTCGGTTTAAACTCCCATTGATGGTGTCGATTTATTGTTGTAACCGACGAACAACGCTTGATCGGTGGTGATCGTGAAACATCCATCAGTTTCAAAAATGTAATTCATGATTTCCTTTAATTCACTTTGGTCAATTGACCATATGAACCCCCAAGATAGGAAAATATGCATACTACCCCCGAGGTATATATTTTTATTTTATTTTAACCCTAAACCACATAACTAGTGATCAAATTTGTTACACAACCTCTAGCCATACTTACTCTCATAAAATGCCATTTTTATAGACGTATGACAACACGTATTCATAAAATATCAGCTTTATAAAATACCGTTAAGGTCACTCCATAATTTATAAAACAATATATATAGGCAAATTGGATTTTAATAATCCAAACTATCAGGTTTTGGCCAGCATCAATCCCAACTTTCATTTTCGTTATTAGTAGCAGTCTTTGTCCCAAAACATCATACATTTACACATGATTTACACTTGTTTTTCGTTTGTTTTTGCTTTTATGTTTCCTTATTTTGTTCAGATTCATCATTACGAGCCAAAAATCAAATATATATATATATATATATATATATAGTATATATATATGTAGTGAAAAGTTCATTGTAGACACCACCATAAGTGTAAACAGGTAGACACTCTTTTTTCACCATTAGATCTCTTGATCTAATGGTTGTGATTAATTTTCTTTTTTCTTTTTTTCTTTTTTCACACTTAATTCAAACAATTTTCACATATGAAAAGGAGTTATTTCACATGCGAAAGTGTCTACAATGAACCTCACCCTATATATATATATATATATATATATATATATAGTTAAAAGTTCATTGTAAACACTACCATAAGTGTAAACATGTAGACACTTTTTTTCACCATTAGATCACTTGATCTAAAGGTTGTGATTAATTTCCTTTTTCTTTTTATTTTCTTTTTTCACACTTTTCAAACAATTTCGCATATGAAAAAGAGTTATTTTACACATGCAAAAATATCTACAATTAACCTCACCCTATATATATATATATAGGGTGTGGAACTATTAATAACCCTTGCTTGGAGCAATAACCAAATAACCTATTTGAACCACCAAAATCATGACAAGTGTCAACCTCTTTATCTTTCCAGGGAGGGTATTTTAGACATTTAACCCAACAAAAAAGGTACCCCCTCCATTTTAAAACGGCTATAACTTTTTTATCTGAAGTCGGTTTTTTATAAAAAAAATACCGTTGGACTCGTTGTAATTTTATCTTTAATTCAGATGTGGTCCCGACTTTTTTTGATATTTTTTCCCAAACGTTCGTACTGACATGTAATGTTACAAAAAGTAGCACTGGTGCCTTTTTTTGTGGCGCTGCTGCCCTTTTTTGTAGCATTGATGTTAATACGGACGTTTGAAAAAAAAGTTTCAAAAAAAGTCGAGACCACATCCGAATTAAAGGTAAAAATGAGGCGAGTTTAATGGTATAATTTTTATAAAAAACCGACTTCGGATAAAATTTTTATAGCCGTTTTAAAAATGGGGGTGGTACTTTTTCTTTTGATTAAAATACCACTTATACCCTTTCAATTAAAAAAGAAAAGGAAAACAAGTCAGTGCCACTTGGCACTCATCCATAGCACCAGCTTTTTGATCCAACCACTAAGATGGAGTTATTTGGTTATCACTATAAGAGGGGTTATTATTAGTTCTCATTCACATATATATATATATATATATATATATATATATATATATATATATATATTTTTGGATGTATGACAATAGATATTCGTAAAATATTACTTCTATAATATACTACTAATGCTACCCATATCTTATAAAATTTATATTTTTATATCATACACATATAATATATAAAAACAATAATTCAAAATCATTTAACCACACTTGATATATGTTAAAATCTTTACAAATTATTTCAATCATTTTTTTTATTCAAAAGGATTTTACTAAGAAAATTAAACTACCCAAATTTATATAAACGAGTCGGGTTACCGACAAGGATATTTGACGGTTGTCACAATAAAGTTTTTAGTTTTTAATTTTATTTATTCTATAAATTACATAAATAGCCCCTTAAAGAATAGGGTTGTCAAATTACATAAAATACATAAGTAGTCCCTTAGATATAATTGACTGAAATGCCCCTTCTACTTAACTGAAAAATCTAACGTCGTTAGTCCCAGGGACTCAAATGGCAACAAAATACAAACCTCAGACAAAATTTGTTAATAATCTGAAAACTGTTAATCCAAAATGTCCAGTTTGCAGCCATAAAAGAAAGAGTTAAGTACGATTCACATCCATGTGGTTTGGCGATTTTAACCCTTTGAGTTCAATTTCCAGATTATTAACAAATCTCACATTTGTTGCTTTTTGAGTCCATGTGACTAGGTCTATAAACGAACCGAACGTTCAGTGAACAGTTCGTGAACCGTTCGGCGGGAAGTTCGTTTATGTTCGTCTATTTACTATATGAATGAACACGAACAAAATTTTTTGCTCATTTAAATAAATGAACGAACATGAACAACTGTCTCATTCGTTCATTTATGTTCGTGAACGTTCGTTTATGTTCGTCTATTTATGTTAATGTATGTGTGTTCGTTTATGTCCGATTATGTTCATTTACGTTTGTTTATGTCTATTAATATAATAATATAAGAAATTTTATTAATAAAATAATTAAATTAAGATTGTTGGATGAGTCTTTATCGATTTTGGAATAATTTATGAATATTTGAACCATTCGTTTAGATGTTTTTCTTGATTATTGACATTGTTGGAAACAAGGTATTATTCTTTATGTTCACTTAAATTTGTGTACGTTTAAAATTATGTTCGTTTATGTTTGTGAACCGTTCGTTTAGTCTTAAACGAACGAACATAAACAAACACGAACATGGCCATTTCCTTAATGAACGAACACGAACAAGAAATTCTTTGTTCGACTAATGTTCGTGTTCGTGTTCATGTTCGCTTAAAGTTAAATGAACGAACACGAACATGCCCCTGTTCGTGTTCGTTCGGTTCATTTACAGGCCTACATATGACTAACGAAGTTACATTTTTCTGTAAAGTTAAAGGAGTATTTCAGTCATTTTATATGTAAGGGACTAATTATGTATCTTAGCAAGAACAAAGGATTGTTTGTGTAACTTTTATCAAATAAATAAATTTATATATTCTACCACCCCCCCCCCCCCTTCCCTAAATACCAAACGAGCAGGCATCCCCCATCCCCCAACCGTTCACCACCACACACCACCGCCACCGCCACCTTCGCTGTACGGAGTCCTCGGAATCAATCTCGGTGGAGGCCTCCGTCGGCGAGATCAAATCGGCCTACCCTCCGTAGGGAGTTTATGAAGATTCACGCGGTAATTTTGAGTTACCCTCCGATTGGTTGATCTAACAAATCCTATGTCACATCCTAGTAAACTCATTTTAATTCTTTCCATCATCAATTAAACTGCAAATCCTTTAGGTTACATTATGTACTCCATGATAACAAAATGTAAAATAATCAAACATGATAGAAAAATGAATTTTCCCTAATTTCGTACTTTAGGACTTTCATGCGTTAACGAAAGGGGAGCCGGGAAGAAACGTTCAAGGAAGAGACTATGAGGTAGAGCTGATAAATCGTCCATAGGGTTTTCTGAGTTGAATTTATTACTTGGTTTAGGTTTTGTTTTGAATCGTCGGAGGACGATGTGGTTGAGGTGCCTGATGGTCCGGCAGGCGGAGCGTCGCTATTTTGGGGGTTGAGCGTACCAGGGGTGGCCCTAGGGCATGGGCAAGGTGGACGACCGCCCAGGGCCCACAATTTGAAGGGCACGGGATTTTTTAATTTTTTTTATATATTGTAAAATAAAAATTATAGTTCATGAATCTTTTTATATGAGTTCTTGACTTTGTATGTTAGGGGGTCCAGAATTTTTTTTCGCCCCGGGCCCAAATTTTTTTTAGGATTCTCTGGACCGGCTCTGGAGCGTACCATTGCCGCCGGAGAATTTCATCTCTGTCCCGATTTTATTGCTCTGCTAACGTAGAACATACCATTCCTAGTTGAGGTGCCTGTTAATCCGGCAGGCGAAGAGGCTAGTTTAGATAAATTATAATAAGAGTTAATTTCATTTTGAGTCCCTGAGGTTTGTTGTTTATTGCCACTTGAGACCAAACTTCAGATTATTAACAAATCCTGACTGAGGTTTACATTTTGTTGCCATCTAAGCCCCTGTGACTAACGGAGTTAAAATTTTCAGTTAACTCTATGGTTATATTAGTCATTTTACACATCAGGGGCTAATTATGTACATTACTAAAATTACGAGACTACTTTTGTAATTTCATTAAAGAAACTTAAAAAAAAACATAATATAATGCACACTTCCTCGGTTTGAAAAAACCCACTTCAAATACCCTTAAATCAGAAGGTGGAGAGAAATTCCTAGAAATATTGGGATGAAATCTAACCATTGCTCCATGCAGAATCATTCATGAAGAGAGTTTTTTCATCACTGTTGATTTTGAATGGACCTAGCTCTTATTAAACAGATGGAAACCAAGGATAATTCTAAAGGATAATTCTCCTATCTTCTCTCTATTTAAAATTATTCTCCAAGATTGTAATTGATTATGTTATCTTTTATTGTTATTTTGTCCTTATTTATCTCCTTGAATTGCTCCCTGTATTGTTCTATATTGTAATTGTCTTGTTCAATGATATATACGAATTCATAATCATCATATGGTAACAGAGCCATAGCCTCTAACGAGCCTCTTTTTTTTCCGATCCTTTCATCGCCACCCAACCATGTCGACAGTCACCTCGGGCTCTTCTTCCTCCGCCGGCTCCTCATCTTCCTCCATTATCACCATCACCGCACCCTCCCACCTTCCCATCAAACTCACCGGCCAAAACTACCCCGTGTGGCGTCGTCACCTTCAATCCACCCTCATCGGACTTGGTCTCGATGATTTTCTCACCGGCGATGCCAAACCCCCTCCCAAAACCATCAAGGAAAATGCTGTCGACAAACCCAACCCGGCTTATACTACCTGGTTCCGTCAAGATCAGGTTATCTTCTCTGCCATCCTTGGCTCCTGCAGCGATGAAATCCAGCCCCTCATCGCCTCCGCATCGACCGCTGAAGAGGCTTGGACCCGCCTCAGTGCCAGCTATGCGAGCAAGACCCGCTCACGTATTATCTCGTTGAAAACTCGTCTACCCACCAACCCCAAGGGAACTCGATCCATCTCCGACTTTCTCAATGAGATGCGCTCGATTGCGGATGAACTCGCTCTTGCTCAGAGCCCGGTCTCTGATGAAGACCTGCTAGTCTACATCATCAGTCAATTAGGTGATGAATACCGCACGATCACGGCGGCTCTAAAAGTCCGTGAACAACCGATCACTTACCCGGAGCTTTACGATAAGCTAATCGACTTTGAGCGCTCGCTCAACGGAGTGGAGTCGAGCACCCCCCTCCTTGCTACGGCCAATGTGGCCCAGCGACAGGCCCCTCGGAACAGATCCGACCAATCCAACAGGCCACCACGTTCATCAGCGCCAACGGGAACCTCGATGCCATACCGTGTTGCGCGCAACCCAACTAGGTCCTCCTCTGGTTCGTCTACTTCTACTCGTAACACATCCTTACCATGCAAATTCTGTCAAATTCCAGGTCACGATGTCAAAGATTATCGCAAACTCCGGAAGTTCATCTTGGACAATCACGTTCCATTCACTCTCAATGCGGCTGCGCCAACGGCGAACACCGCTACATCCGGCCCCTCCAACCTGCCGCCATCCCGATGGATGCTCGACAGCGGAGCTTCCCATCACCTTACTCCATCGCATGCCAACCTCTCCTCGGTCTCGGACTATGGCGGCCCGGATGAAATTTTCCTTGGTGACGGTACGGGACTTACTATTACTCATACAGGTCATATTAATGTTTCGACCACTTCTAAATCATTACATGCAAATAATGTCCTTTGTGTTCCTCACATTAAATCCAATCTTCTTTCCGTTGCCAAATTATGCAAATCTAACGATGTTTCGGTTGAATTTTTTCCTTCTTATTGTCATGTGAAGGATCTCACCACGGGGGCGCCAATTCTTCGGGGGGAGAATATTGACGACGTCTACTATCTCAATGCATCCTCCTTGCCTCCTCAAGTCAACCACACAACCGTCTCATCTATTCAATGGCACCATAGACTAGGACATCCTAATTTGCATGTTTTTCAATCTTTATGTAAAGAACTTGGTGTTTCTGTTCCAAAAACATTGCATTGTCAATCATGTTCTATGAATAAAAGCCACAAGTTACCTTTTGGCCCAAATTCTTTTACTACTAAGCAACCATTGCAACTTCTCTATTCTGACGTGTGGGGGCCCGTTCAACAATCTGTTGACGGCTTTAAATATTATGTGGTGTTTGTTGACTATTACTCCAAATATGTTTGGATTTATCCTTTAAAGCTCAAATCTGATGTAGCTCGAATTTTTCCTCAATTTAAATCTCTTGTTGAAAAAATTTTCCAAACAAATATTATCTCACTATTCACTGACAACGGAGGCGAATACATTGGCCTTGCCCCGTTTTTAGCATCAGTCGGCATTTCTCAGTACACCACTCCCCCCCACACCCCGGAACAGAACGGCATTGCCGAACGGCGTCATCGACACATTGTCGAGACGGGTCTTGCCCTTCTCCATTATGCGGGCCTTCCTCTTACCTTTTGGTCTCATGCGTTTCAAACTGCCGTCTACCTCATAAACCGGCGTCCCACACCTATCTTGGGCGCCAAATCCCCCTATCATATGCTCTACAATTCCCCTCCAAACTATAAACGGTTAAAAACGTTTGGTTGCCTTTGTTATCCATGGCTCAAGCCATACACTTCCTCTAAACTTGAACCCCGCTCTCAACCTTGCGTCTTCCTCGGTTATTCATCCTCTAAATCCGCCTACAAATGCCTTGACACTCGCACCAACAAGCTCTACCATTCCCGTC
>JBCNJP010003197.1:0-32936 GCA_039602395.1 Deinandra increscens subsp. villosa | reverse complement strand
ATCTCAATGCGTAGTACAAACAAAAGGTGTAAGCGTTTCCATTCACAGTACCAGTAAGATGTGTAAAGTTTGCTTTTCTAGCGAAGATCATCGAGAGGTTAGTACGTGTAGTGCGAATATCATAACGCTTTGGATTTCAAGACGGTCCAAAATTTAAGGCATGCCATTTTGTTTAAGTTCAAGCTGGGGGTTCATCAATGGAAGTTTTATGAAAAGGACGATGAGGATTTGCGTACAAGAAATTTGTCGATAGTTGCTATGAGAGGAGCGTAAATAAATATACAAAATGTATGGATAACTTGGTGTACTCAATGTGTAAGAAGGTTAAATATAGTTTGATCGCACAGTTAGCTATCGATAACAAGAAGTTCACGCTCGATGGGTGCAAATAGAGTTTCCATATAAAGCTTGGTATTGTTACTGCGATTGAATCACAAGGTCGTCTTATCATCAATGGTGTTAACTAGTAGAAAAAAACTAACCAAAAGTGTAACACCTTTCGGTTCAAAGCTTAGAAGCTTATCCAGGACATAAAGGATTACAAAGCACGAGAATCAGAAATTGATGGTTGCTAAGTCATGAAAGGTTGAATTATGCAAACAAAAATCGATAGTTCAGGCTCATGAGATCAATCGGAATAGTCCTTACGTTAAAACTAGGAGTCATTAGTTGAAACTCAGGTAGGATTCTCACTAACATTATCCCCATTAGAGATAAATATGTATGCGGTGTGGTAGGCAGCTTGTACAACCGTGTCGATGTTGCTAGCAACAAGTATTGGTTCGCACAAGAAAATCAGAGAGTATGAATCTTCATAGGGTAACTTCACAAGAGCTTTTAGCCAATAAATACGCCCCGGTGCTCACGGTATGTGATTTATCCAATTCGTTCATCTAACGTTGTCTATCCAGTGAATGCATGCCCAAGTTATCTCACGATCGTAAAGTTCCAGGGATTGATATGGTCGGTAAGATCATAAAAAGAGAATTATGATTCAGGATGAGTTCAAACCAATCAAGGGTTTAGTCGAGAGTGTTTGTAGTTAAGGAAGACTGGTCATTGAAATTCACGAGTGCTCTGATACCAATTTGTCACACCCCCAAAATTCCCACGCGCGGTAACGCGCCGTAGGGAGCGTGACAAACCAGGATCGCAGTCCATTAGTTACACAAAACGATCAGTAATTAATAAAAAAACGTTTCATATTTCATTAAATATAAATTCAGAGTTTTACAAATGCGGAAGCGTAAGTACAACAAAAATAATTATTTAAAAACATCGTCACCCAAGGTGATGTGGCTTGTTCAACGACACTAAAAGGGTTTCGAAGTCTCATGCATGCGTACTCGTGATACTCGAACATCTGCAACCTGAGAATAACATGCTAAAAAGTGTCAACACAAAGGTTGGTGAGTTCACAGGTTTATCAGTTCCAAAAACAGTTCAAGTTGTGTGAGCATAATCACTAATATATATCAGATAGCTAGCTAGGCTATATACATGAAACTTTGCACGTGATGGTCACCGAAGCTGACAGTTGTTTATAGTTTGCCTTGTTACGTTGAGGACGAATATAACACCCGTTCGATATCCAATCGTGTCAGCGCGACTGACCCGGGAGGGGTTTGTCAAACCCAATAGTACTACATTACATCTCCCGCTATCATCACCAAATACTAACGTAACCATGAGAAGGACTTTGTTGTCTAATGTGCCTCAGTAATTAGTAATCGTGTGATATATAAAAGTCTAATTATCTCAGTTGTGTAATTCATGCATGTTAATCTCCCCCAACATGATTTATAATAGTAAAATGGGGCTGTGAAACTCACCTTCGGGTGCACATCAATTCCAGATAAACAACAACAACAAGTAGCAACTAGCAGGTCTTGGGTACACTACAACACACCTAACGAGCATATATGTATATTAGTGTGTGTTCAATCGGAAATGAGCAAGTCTAACGTAAACGATGAAAACAAATGATCATGAAGTCCGAAACAAGTCGAGGGTGACACGTTTGCCAAATCCGAGCGATTACCGAAATAACACGGAAGATATAATATACATATCAATATTATATACTTTTCTAAGTTCAAGGATGAAAAATAAAAAAAAATAAATATAATATATATTTAAACCAAACGTGAAAATGACGTTAACAACGAGTTTGCGAAAACAAGATACGTATATTGAAAGTTCTCATAAGGTATCCAATTGTTTCAATATATCCACGATACATGTTTATTCATATATCAATCTACGCAAAATATATATATTCTCCCTTTTATGAAAACCCATAATTTTTATACGAATATATTAAGAAAATTATATTTTAGTTCATTACGTCAAAGTTTACGGGTTTAGTAGTCCAAGATACATTTGATAGTTTTAAACATTTCTAAGAATTCATGTTAAACAAATTCTATTTGACCCAAAGCATGAATTAAAAGAAAAAAAACAAGGAAAATAGGAGGAAATGAGGTCGCACGGGTTCGAACCGACGACCTCTAAGTTGCATTCAGACGCCTTAACCATCGGGCAACGACTTCTGTTTGTTAAGAGTTCGAACCAGAGTATTTTATACAGTACTAGTGTCTAGAACTTGGTTTACAGAAAAAGAGAAAACAAGAAACGCGGAGGAGGGGTTTTGAACCCGCGACCTCCGGGTCTCAGATCACGCATCCAACCACCACGACACCCGACCCATTGGTGTTTTAACCCGCCGTTTATAATATATAACGTAAAATGATTGGAGTCATCTTCCTCCTCAATAACTTCGGTGGCCGGAGGTTTATTCCGGTCACCGGAAAGTCGCGAAATCACAAACTAAAACTCAGAAAACATGCGATTAACAGCAAAGAATGTTTACCGTGTGTCGGCGATGTGATTTTGATATGTTTGGATGCCGAAATGAAACCCGAGTATTTCACGAACTCGAACTCCGGGGTCAATGCGATGCTCCGAGGCTGTTGTTGCTGCGTTCGCCATCACTCAGAAGTGATCGGTGAGGGTTGATGATGGTGTTGCAGGGCTGAAACGGTGGTGGTTTTTGGTGATTTTGAGTCGCCGGAAAACTAGAAATGAGAGAGAACAGGGAGAGATTTCGAGAGTTGTGTGTGGGCTTGATTTGCTGAAAAATAATGATACCAAACCCCCTTTGATTGTGAAATGATGAGGGAAATTGAAATCGACAAGGGGTGACGATCGGTTGAAACTGACAACGATTGAATTCGTGAAACTGGCCATCTAAATCAACTATAGAGTATTGACACTTTAGGTCCTCCGCAAAGTTACAAGGTGGTCACACAATTTAGGTGATTTCTAGATTCATCCTTGTGAGTTTTGTTAGTAAAAATAAAAGTTTAAGAAATGACATAACAAGCCCCTCCAAGTTATAAAAGGTTAACGGAACACTAACGAGGTAAACGAAAGGTGTTTAAACGATTGGTATACGGGTGTGACAAAATATATTTGACGTATAACATTTATAAGGGATATATAAATCTCGTTGTCACATAAAATCAAGATAATAATTTATATATATAAACACCCGAAGTTCACATAAAATCATGAGCTTAACCCACATAGAATCATAGATTTTAAACCCATACTTACGTATTCAAATCACATAAAATTATAAATAATAACTTGTGATTTGATTTCTTTAGTTACATACAATCATAAATGTAAATCAATGATTTATATAATTAAGCTCACATAAAAGCATAGAATATATATATAAATCTATCACATAAAATCATGGGTTTTATTGTCACATAAAATAACACAATGTTCACCTGAAATCGTAACGTACGATTAACAGAAAATCATAAAATATCGAACGTATAGACTCAAGTGTATGCTCGTAACGTGATGATTACATAAAAAACCTAATTTGCTAAAGTGAATACAGTCAACACATAAATGTTCACACAACATTTAATACGATTTAAGTTTAGTTAAACTCAGGAAAGGACCTGAAAAGGCGGATGGTCACAGTATCCCCTTGTTGAAGAATTTTCGTCCTCAAAAATTGCATAACGTGGTTAAAGTTAATGGGCTAGACACAAAAAAAAAAAAAAATTCTCAGTCGTCACATCATCCCCTTGTTGAAAGAATTTCGTCCCGAAATTTTAATTTTTTACAATTGTTTTGAGAATCGATTTGACAACAATGTATCGAAATAATCCAGGTTTCCTACTCCAAAAGGAGTCAAGAATGTTATGATCAAGAATGTGTACCCGATGTTGAGGAGTTGCCAAGTGTTTAAGGATTTTGAAAAAAAAAATTTAAATCGAAGGTATAGAAAGCGATTCTCTTATCCAGCGTTCTCCTACGAGAAGAGTTGAACAAATGTAGTACATAAATCGAGTTGAGTGGCAAGGCTGAACAGAGTGGCATGATACCTAAGTATCCGAAATCAAAATTTCAATCTGAAGAAGAACCATAATGCATCCGAGTAGCCTGTGACTATTGCACCCAATGTTGGAAGTGAGATTTTCATTTCATGTATGGTTTTTGGTTAAGGCGTTCGCATCTGCCAATAACCCAGATGAGTCGAAGAGACAGGAATTTGAGTATGAGGATGTTGTGTGTGTCAAGTCAATTAGTGATTGTCTAGTAGACTCATTGTGTAAAGAAAACACAAAGATCTGAATTTGCCTAACAATTAGCAAGTAACATAGAATGACGACTGATCAAGTTATCACGAGGACCCATTGATTTATTTAGTACTTTATGGATTTATGAGCAATTAAGTTCATATGATTCATAATAACATTGAAATTCGAAATTCATATTTCATGCAATAACGGTTCAGATAGCATACGAGTTTCTACAAGGATTCCATTTAAAGGTTGATGCGGTCAAAGCGTACTAGCATGCAATCTACCATGAAGGTTTTACCATACAATGCATACAATTGTCCTAGCATCAGATATACTAGCATACAACTCTCACATGGCATATCTCTAATATATAAGTTCATAAACTAACCAACACAATCCATACGGTGCAAAGTTGACGGGGCAACTTCACACAGTCTTGTCATTACCACCGAGGTAAGAGACTTAGGACCTTGTATGATGTATGGTTCATACCCAATCAAATTAATACATTCACAACATGTCATTTTCTGGTTCCTAACTCGTTTCACACACAAGCTAATCATGCAATTCTATGCAACCTATATTTAAACCAGCACTTCAATGATTAATCAATTTTTATACCCTAAACATAGGATTAGATTCTCAAATTTTAGCATGCATAAACACGTATGTTTTATAAACATTTCTCATGAGAAGTTCAGAAGCAAACAAACTATTTATCATGGTTAAAATGGTTCAACAGTGGCTCACATACTAAAATCTAACCGGTAACACACTGATTATCTGACAAAATGACTGAGGTCTAAGGAGAAATCCAATCAAGAGCTCACAACCATTTAAAAGGTAACATGTAGTAGTTTATTTTAGAAAAGAAATACTAAATTTTGTTAGGAACTTTTTATGAAATAACATAGACAATTAGGTTCATATTCAAGTTGGAGCTTAGTACAACATATCATCATGAATATTTCCTTGCTAAAGAATCCAAAAATAAGGGCGAAAGTTCAACAAAACAAAAGTGTAAACTACGAGGTACCGAATATCGAAAGGTGCTCATCAAGCATGAGAATAGCAAATTTAAGATGAAGAGCGCCACCGGGCTTAGTTCGTGAATTCTAGTAAGCGATGAGATAGCCAGCTTATGATAGCCGAAGCTACACATTCCTAGAATGACATGTGAGTTTAAACTGGCACTGGTAAAGATTCCAGTAGGGGGGATGCAAATAACGTAATGGATAGTATAAAATTCGAAGAGAGGTATATATGAGCTTGACAGGATTTGGCAAGGAATTTGCATCAACAAATATCGAAATTAAAAAAAATCCAATAGAGTAAACGTCTCGTTAGGGAAATCTTCATTATTTAAGCTCACCGGCATGCCCAGTCTCCTTGATGTCCTTGCGCTTCATGCGTCTTGATTCTACTCTTGTCAAAACATCGATTCAAATGGTTTTCAAAAGTAAGATAAAGCACGAAGGTGTTATAAAAGGGTGTCCACGAAACAAAAACATCAGAATGTTCAAAAGCGGCTTTGACTTGGGTTGCCTGTATATATGCATATTAGCTAGGGTTTAGTGCAAGTTTACCGCGGGTTAAAAGATCAAATCAGGTGTTCCATAGAAAAGAATCAGACCTATCACCTCAGTGAATGCCAGAGAGTTCATAAAAACAAGGCAGTCGACCCAAAAGCAGTGTCCCTTAAACGAAAGTTGATCTACTTCTTTTCACATGCTTCTAAAAATTGGAGTTGATCATTCGATCGGGTGGTTTGTCATTCATAAGGGGAAATCTCTGGTTTTCAAAACGTTGATGTTCATCTGAGTCATAACTCGCGCCTAAATCATGGCAGGAAATTCGCTTTATAAAAGTTTTCTTCTAGACTCGGACAATTGAGAGAATTATTTTGGGTATGTCTCTTTTGGTAGGAATACGTAAGGGATATCTGTAATCTCGGAGAAAGTAGCATTAAGCAGTTTTGTTGAGGGCCTAGTCCCGTTAGATGGAGTTTCTCATGACGAGGATCTTGTGTATGACTCTAAAGTCAATCTTTGGTCCGGTACTAGTCCCACGTTCAAAGTGTCATCAATGTTAATCTATAGGGTGTACCGCAGCTAACCCACCACACTACCAGCACCTTGAAGGCATACCAACTACCAACCATTACCAGATATTAGTCAAACCACATTGGATATTTTTTTTATCAAAAATAAAGGACTTCAAGTTTCTCCCATACGCTTGAATGTAAAGGGGCGAGAGATTAAAATCTCAATGCGTAGTACAAACAAAAGGTGTAAGCGTTTCCATTCACAGTACCAGTAAGATGTGTAAAGTTTGCTTTTCTAGCGAAGATCATCGAGAGGTTAGTACGTGTAGTGCGAATATCATAACGCTTTGGATTTCAAGACGGTCCAAAATTTAAGGCATGCCATTTTGTTTAAGTTCAAGCTGGGGGTTCATCAATGGAAGTTTTATGAAAAGGACGATGAGGATTTGCGTACAAGAAATTTGTCGATAGTTGCTATGAGAGGAGCGTAAATAAATATACAAAATGTATGGATAACTTGGTGTACTCAATGTGTAAGAAGGTTAAATATAGTTTGATCGCACAGTTAGCTGTCGATAACAAGAAGTTGACGCTCGATGGGTGCAAATAGAGTTTCCATATAAAGCTTGGTATTGTTACTGCGATTGAATCACAAGGTCGTCTTATCATCAATGGTGTTAACTAGTAGAAAAAAACTAACCAAAAGTGTAACACCTTTCGGTTCAAAGCTTAGAAGCTTATCCAGGACATAAAGGATTACAAAGCACGAGAATCAGAAATTGATGGTTGCTAAGTCATGAAAGGTTGAATTATGCAAACAAAAATCGATAGTTCAGGCTCATGAGATCAATCGGAATAGTCCTTACGTTAAAACTAGGAGTCATTAGTTGAAACTCAGGTAGGATTCTCACTAACATTATCCCCATTAGAGATAAATATGTATGCGGTGTGGTAGGCAGCTTGTACAACCGTGTCGATGTTGCTAGCAACAAGTATTGGTTCGCACAAGAAAATCAGAGAGTATGAATCTTCATAGGGTAACTTCACAAGAGCTTTTAGCCAATAAATACGCCCCGGTGCTCACGGTATGTGATTTATCCAATTCGTTCATCTAACGTTGTCTATCCAGTGAATGCATGCCCAAGTTATCTCACGATCGTAAAGTTCCAGGGATTGATATGGTCGGTAAGATCATAAAAAGAGAATTATGATTCAGGATGAGTTCAAACCAATCAAGGGTTTAGTCGAGAGTGTTTGTAGTTAAGGAAGACTGGTCATTGAAATTCACGAGTGCTCTGATACCAATTTGTCACACCCCCAAAATTCCCACGCGCGGTAACGCGCCGTAGGGAGCGTGACAAACCAGGATCGCAGTCCATTAGTTACACAAAACGATCAGTAATTAATAAAAAAACGTTTCATATTTCATTAAATATAAATTCAGAGTTTTACAAATGCGGAAGCGTAAGTACAACTAAAATAATTATTTAAAAACATCGTCACCCAAGGTGATGTGGCTTGTTCAACGACACTAAAAGGGTTTCGAAGTCTCATGCATGCGTACTCGTGATACTCGAACATCTGCAACCTGAGAATAACATGCTAAAAAGTGTCAACACAAAGGTTGGTGAGTTCACAGGTTTATCAGTTCCAAAAACAGTTCAAGTTGTGTGAGCATAATCACTAATATATATCAGATAGCTAGCTAGGCTATATACATGAAACTTTGCACGTGATGGTCACCGAAGCTGACAGTTGTTTATAGTTTGCCTTGTTACGTTGAGGACGAATATAACACCCGTTCGATATCCAATCGTGTCAGCGCGACTGACCCGGGAGGGGTTTGTCAAACCCAATAGTACTACATTACATCTCCCGCTATCATCACCAAATACTAACGTAACCATGAGAAGGACTTTGTTGTCTAATGTGCCTCAGTAATTAGTAATCGTGTGATATATAAAAGTCTAATTATCTCAGTTGTGTAATTCATGCATGTAAATATCCCCCAACATGATTTATAATAGTAAAATGGGGCTGTGAAACTCACCTTCGGGTGCACATCAATTCCAGATAAACAACAACAACAAGTAGCAACTAGCAGGTCTTGGGTACACTACAACACACCTAACGAGCATATATGTATATTAGTGTGTGTTCAATCGGAAATGAGCAAGTCTAACGTAAACGATGAAAACAAATGATCATGAAGTCCGAAACAAGTCGAGGGTGACACGTTTGCCAAATCCGAGCGATTACCGTAATAACACGGAAGATATAATATACATATCAATATTATATACTTTTCTAAGTTCAAGGATGAAAAATAAAAAAAATAAATATAATATATATTTAAACCAAACGTGAAAATGACGTTAACAACGAGTTTGCGAAAACAAGATACGTATATTGAAAGTTCTCATAAGGTATCCAATTGTTTCAATATATCCACGATACATGTTTATTCATATATCAATCTACGCAAAATATATATATTCTCCCTTTTATGAAAACCCATAATTTTTATACGAATATATTAAGAAAATTATATTTTAGTTCATTACGTCAAAGTTTACGGGTTTAGTAGTCCAAGATACATTTGATAGTTTTAAACATTTCTAAGAATTCATGTTAAACAAATTCTATTTGACCCAAAGCATGAATTAAAAGAAAAAAAACAAGGAAAATAGGAGGAAATGAGGTCGCACGGGTTCGAACCGACGACCTCTAAGTTGCATTCAGACGCCTTAACCATCGGGCAGCGACTTCTGTTTGTTAAGAGTTCGAACCAGAATATTTTATACAGTACTACTGTCTAGAACTTGGTTTACAGAAAAAGAGAAAACAAGAAACGCGGAGGAGGGGTTTTGAACCCGCGACCTCCGGGTCTCAGATCACGCATCCAACCACCACGACACCCGACCCATTGGTGTTTTAACCCGCCGTTTATAATATATAACGTAAAATGATTGGAGTCATCTTCCTCCTCAATAACTTCGGTGGCCGGAGGTTTATTCCGGTCACCGGAAAGTCGCGAAATCACAAACTAAAACTCAGAAAACATGCGATTAACAGCAAAGAATGTTTACCGTGTGTCGGCGATGTGATTTTGATATGTTTGGATGCCGAAATGAAACCCGAGTATTTCACGAACTCGAACTCCGGGGTCAATGCGATGCTCCGAGGCTGTTGTTGCTGCGTTCGCCATCACTCAGAAGTGATCGGTGAGGGTTGATGATGGTGTTGCAGGGCTGAAACGGTGGTGGTTTTTGGTGATTTTGAGTCGCCGAAAAACTAGAAATGAGAGAGAACAGGGAGAGATTTCGAGAGTTGTGTGTGGGCTTGATTTGCTGAAAAATAATGATACCAAACCCCCTTTGATTGTGAAATGATGAGGGAAATTGAAATCGACAAGGGGTGACGATCGGTTGAAACTGACAACGATTGAATTCGTGAAACTGGCCATCTAAATCAACTATAGAGTATTGACACTTTAGGTCCTCCGCAAAGTTACAAGGTGGTCACACAATTTAGGTGATTTCTAGATTCATCCTTGTGAGTTTTGTTAGTAAAAATAAAAGTTTAAGAAATGACATAACAAGCCCCTCCAAGTTATAAAAGGTTAACGGAACACTAACGAGGTAAACGAAAGGTGTTTAAACGATTGGTATACGGGTGTGACAAAATATATTTGACGTATAACATTTATAAGGGATATATAAATCTCGTTGTCACATAAAATCAAGATAATAATTTATATATATAAACACCCGAAGTTCACATAAAATCATGAGCTTAACCCACATAGAATCATAGATTTTAAACCCATACTTACGTATTCAAATCACATAAAATTATAAATAATAACTTGTGATTTGATTTTTTAGTTACATACAATCATAAATGTAAATCAATGATTTATATAATTAAGCTCACATAAAAGCATAGAATATATATATAAATCTATCACATAAAATCATGGGTTTTATTGTCACATAAAATAACACAATGTTCACCTGAAATCGTAACGTACGATTAACAGAAAATCATAAAATATCGAACGTATAGACTCAAGTGTATGCTCGTAACGTGATGATTACATAAAAAACCTAATTTGCTAAAGTGAATACAGTCAACACATAAATGTTCACACAACATTTAATACGATTTAAGTTTAGTTAAACTCAGGAAAGGACCTGAAAAGGCGGATGGTCACAGTATCCCCTTGTTGAAGAATTTTCGTCCTCAAAAATTGCATAACGTGGTTAAAGTTAATGGGCTAGACACAAAAAAAAAAAAAATTCTCAGTCGTCACATCATCCCCTTGTTGAAAGAATTTCGTCCCGAAATTTTAATTTTTTACAATTGTTTTGAGAATCGATTTGACAACAATGTATCGAAATAATCCAGGTTTCCTACTCCAAAAGGAGTCAAGAATGTTATGATCAAGAATGTGTACCCGATGTTGAGGAGTTGCCAAGTGTTTAAGGATTTTGAAAAAAAAAATTTAAATCGAAGGTATAGAAAGCGATTCTCTTATCCAGCGTTCTCCTACGAGAAGAGTTGAACAAATGTAGTACATAAATCGAGTTGAGTGGCAAGGCTGAACAGAGTGGCATGATACCTAAGTATCCGAAATCAAAATTTCAATCTGAAGAAGAACCATAATGCATCCGAGTAGCCTGTGACTATTGCACCCAATGTTGGAAGTGAGATTTTCATTTCATGTATGGTTTTTGGTTAAGGCGTTCGCATCTGCCAATAACCCAGATGAGTCGAAGAGACAGGAATTTGAGTATGAGGATGTTGTGTGTGTCAAGTCAATTAGTGATTGTCTAGTAGACTCATTGTGTAAAGAAAACACAAAGATCTGAATTTGCCTAACAATTAGCAAGTAACATAGAATGACGACTGATCAAGTTATCACGAGGACCCATTGATTTATTTAGTACTTTATGGATTTATGAGCAATTAAGTTCATATGATTCATAATAACATTGAAATTCGAAATTCATATTTCATGCAATAACGGTTCAGATAGCATACGAGTTTCTACAAGGATTCCTTTTAAAGGTTGATGCGGTCAAAGCGTACTAGCATGCAATCTACCATGAAGGTTTTACCATACAATGCATACAATTGTCCTAGCATCAGATATACTAGCATACAACTCTCACATGGCATATCTCTAATATATAAGTTCATAAACTAACCAACACAATCCATACGGTGCAAAGTTGACGGGGCAACTTCACACAGTCTTGTCATTACCACCGAGGTAAGAGACTTAGGACCTTGTATGATGTATGGTTCATACCCAATCAAATTAATACATTCACAACATGTCATTTTCTGGTTCCTAACTCGTTTCACACACATAGCTAATCATGCAATTCTATGCAACCTATATTTAAACCAGCACTTCAATGATTAATCAATTTTTATACCCTAAACATAGGATTAGATTCTCAAATTTTAGCATGCATAAACACGTATGTTTTATAAACATTTCTCATGAGAAGTTCAGAAGCAAACAAACTATTTATCATGGTTAAAATGGTTCAACAGTGGCTCACATACTAAAATCTAACCGGTAACACACTGATTATCTGACAAAATGACTGAGGTCTAAGGAGAAATCCAATCAAGAGCTCACAACCATTTAAAAGGTAACATGTAGTAGTTTATTTTAGAAAAGAAATACTAAATTTTGTTAGGAACTTTTTATGAAATAACATAGACAATTAGGTTCATATTCAAGTTGGAGCTTAGTACAACATATCATCATGAATATTTCCTTGCTAAAGAATCCAAAAATAAGGGCGAAAGTTCAACAAAACAAAAGTGTAAACTATGAGGTACCGAATATCGAAAGGTGCTCATCAAGCATGAGAATAGCAAATTTAAGATGAAGAGCGCCACCGGGCTTAGTTCGTGAATTCTAGTAAGCGATGAGATAGCCAGCTTATGATAGCCGAAGCTACACATTCCTAGAATGACATGTGAGTTTAAACTGGCACTGGTAAAGATTCCAGTAGGGAGGATGCAAATAACGTAATGGATAGTATAAAATTCGGAGAGAGGTATATATGAGCTTGACAGGATTTGGCAAGGAATTTGCATCAACAAATATCGAAATTAAAAAAAAATCCAATAGAGTAAACGTCTCGTTAGGGAAATCTTCATTATTTAAGCTCACCGGCATGCCCAGTCTCCTTGATGTCCTTGCGCTTCATGCGTCTTGATTCTACTCTTGTCAAAACATCGATTCAAATGGTTTTCAAAAGTAAGATAAAGCACGAAGGTGTTATAAAAGGGTGTCCACGAAACAAAAACATCAGAATGTTCAAAAGCGGCTTTGACTTGGGTTGCCTGTATATATGCATATTAGCTAGGGTTTAGTGCAAGTTTACCGCGGGTTAAAAGATCAAATCAGGTGTTCCATAGAAAAGAATCAGACCTATCACCTCAGTGAATGCCAGAGAGTTCATAAAAACAAGGCAGTCGACCCAAAAGCAGTGTCCCTTAAACGAAAGTTGATCTACTTCTTTTCACATGCTTCTAAAAATTGGAGTTGATCATTCGATCGGGTGGTTTGTCATTCATAAGGGAAAATCTCTGGTTTTCAAAACGTTGATGTTCATCTGAGTCATAACTCGCGCCTAAATCATGGCAGGAAATTCGCTTTATAAAAGTTTTCTTCTAGACTCGGACAATTGAGAGAATTATTTTGGGTATGTCTCTTTTGGTAGGAATACGTAAGGGATATCTGTAATCTCGGAGAAAGTAGCATTAAGCAGTTTTGTTGAGGGCCTAGTCCCGTTAGATGGAGTTTCTCATGACGAGGATCTTGTGTATGACTCTAAAGTCAATCTTTGGTCCGGTACTAGTCCCACGTTCAAAGTGTCATCAATGTTAATCTATAGGGTGTACCGCAGCTAACCCACCACACTACCAGCACCTTGAAGGCATACCAACTACCAACCATTACCAGATATTAGTCAAACCACATTGGATATTTTTTTTATCAAAAATAAAGGACTTCAAGTTTCTCCCATACGCTTGAATGTAAAGGGGCGAGAGATTAAAATCTCAATGCGTAGTACAAACAAAAGGTGTAAGCGTTTCCATTCACAGTACCAGTAAGATGTGTAAAGTTTGCTTTTCTAGCGAAGATCATCGAGAGGTTAGTACGCGTAGTGCGAATATCATAACGCTTTGGATTTCAAGACGGTCCAAAATTTAAGGCATGCCATTTTGTTTAAGTTCAAGCTGGGGGTTCATCAATGGAAGTTTTATGAAAAGGACGATGAGGATTTGCGTACAAGAAATTTGTCGATAGTTGCTATGAGAGGAGCGTAAATAAATATACAAAATGTATGGATAACTTGGTGTACTCAATGTGTAAGAAGGTTAAATATAGTTTGATCGCACAATTAGCTATCGATAACAAGAAGTTCACGCTCGATGGGTGCAAATAGAGTTTCCATATAAAGCTTGGTATTGTTACTGCGATTGAATCACAAGGTCGTCTTATCATCAATGGTGTTAACTAGTAGAAAAAAACTAACCAAAAGTGTAACACCTTTCGGTTCAAAGCTTAGAAGCTTATCCAGGACATAAAGGATTACAAAGCACGAGAATCAGAAATTGATGGTTGCTAAGTCATGAAAGGTTGAATTATGCAAACAAAAATCGATAGTTCAGGCTCATGAGATCAATCGGAATAGTCCTTACGTTAAAACTAGGAGTCATTAGTTGAAACTCAGGTAGGATTCTCACTAACATTATCCCCATTAGAGATATATATGTATGTGGTGTGGTAGGCAGCTTGTACAACCGTGTCGATGTTGCTAGCAACAAGTATTGGTTCGCACAAGAAAATCAGAGAGTATGAATCTTCATAGGGTAACTTCACAAGAGCTTTTAGCCAATAAATACGCCCCGGTGCTCACGGTGTGTGATTTATCCAATTCGTTCATCTAACGTTGTCTATCCAGTGAATGCATGCCCAAGTTATCTCACGATCGTAAAGTTCCAGGGATTGATATGGTCGGTAAGATCATAAAAAGAGAATTATGATTCAGGATGAGTTCAAACCAATCAAGGGTTTAGTCGAGAGTGTTTGTAGTTAAGGAAGACTGGTCATTGAAATTCACGAGTGCTCTGATACCAATTTGTCACACCCCCAAAATTCCCACGCGCGGTAACGCGCCGTAGGGAGCGTGACAAACCAGGATCGCAGTCCATTAGTTACACAAAACGATCAGTAATTAATAAAAAAACGTTTCATATTTCATTAAATATAAATTCAGAGTTTTACAAATGCGGAAGCGTAAGTACAACTAAAATAATTATTTAAAAACATCGTCACCCAAGGTGATGTGGCTTGTTCAACGAAACTAAAAGGGTTTCGAAGTCTCATGCATGCGTACTCGTGATACTCGAACATCTGCAACCTGAGAATAACATGCTAAAAAGTGTCAACACAAAGGTTGGTGAGTTCACAGGTTTATCAGTTCCAAAAACAGTTCAAGTTGTGTGAGCATAATCACTAATATATATCAGATAGCTAGCTAGGCTATATACATGAAACTTTGCACGTGATGGTCACCGAAGCTGACAGTTGTTTATAGTTTGCCTTGTTACGTTGAGGACGAATATAACACCCGTTCGATATCCAATCGTGTCAGCGCGACTGACCCGGGAGGGGTTTGTCAAACCCAATAGTACTACATTACATCTCCCGCTATCATCACCAAATACTAACGTAACCATGAGAAGGACTTTGTTGTCTAATGTGCCTCAGTAATTAGTAATCGTGTGATATATAAAAGTCTAATTATCTCAGTTGTGTAATTCATGCATGTTAATCTCCCCCAACATGATTTATAATAGTAAAATGGGGCTGTGAAACTCACCTTCGGGTGCACATCAATTCCAGATAAACAACAACAACAAGTAGCAACTAGCAGGTCTTGGGTACACTACAACACACCTAACGAGCATATATGTATATTAGTGTGTGTTCAATCGGAAATGAGCAAGTCTAACGTAAACGATGAAAACAAATGATCATGAAGTCCGAAACAAGTCGAGGGTGACACGTTTGCCAAATCCGAGCGATTACCGAAATAACACGGAAGATATAATATACATATCAATATTATATACTTTTCTAAGTTCAAGGATGAAAAATAAAAAAAAATAAATATAATATATATTAAAACCAAACGTGAAAATGACGTTAACAACGAGTTTGCGAAAACAAGATACGTATATTGAAAGTTCTCATAAGGTATCCAATTGTTTCAATATATCCACGATACATGTTTATTCATATATCAATCTACGCAAAATATATATATTCTCCCTTTTATGAAAACCCATAATTTTTATACGAATATATTAAGAAAATTATATTTTAGTTCATTACGTCAAAGTTTACGGGTTTAGTAGTCCAAGATACATTTGATAGTTTTAAACATTTCTAAGAATTCATGTTAAACAAATTCTATTTGACCCAAAGCATGAATTAAAAGAAAAAAAACAAGGAAAATAGGAGGAAATGAGGTCGCACGGGTTCGAACCGACGACCTCTAAGTTGCATTCAGACGCCTTAACCATCGGGCAACGACTTCTGTTTGTTAAGAGTTCGAACCAGAGTATTTTATACAGTACTAGTGTCTAGAACTTGGTTTACAGAAAAAGAGAAAACAAGAAACGCGGAGGAGGGGTTTTGAACCCGCGACCTCCGGGTCTCAGATCACGCATCCAACCACCACGACACCCGACCCATTGGTGTTTTAACCCGCCGTTTATAATATATAACGTAAAATGATTGGAGTCATCTTCCTCCTCAATAACTTCGGTGGCCGGAGGTTTATTCCGGTCACCGGAAAGTCGCGAGATCACAAACTAAAACTCAGAAAACATGCGATTAACAGCAAAGAATGTTTACCGTGTGTCGGGGATGTGATTTTGATATGTTTGGATGCCGAAATGAAACCCAGGTATTTCACGAACTCGAACTCCGGGGTCAATGCGATGCTCCGAGGCTGTTGTTGATGCGTTCGCCATCACTCAGAAGTGATCGGTGAGGGTTGATGATGGTGTTGCAGGGCTGAAACGGTGGTGGTTTTTGGTGATTTTGAGTCGCCGGAAAACTAGAAATGAGAGAGAACAGGGAGAGATTTCGAGAGTTGTGTGTGGGCTTGATTTGCTGAAAAATAATGATACCAAACCCCCTTTGATTGTGAAATGATGAGGGAAATTGAAATCGACAAGGGGTGACGATCGGTTGAAACTGACAACGATTGAATTCGTGAAACTGGCCATCTAAATCAACTATAGAGTATTGACACTTTAGGTCCTCCGCAAAGTTACAAGGTGGTCACACAGTTTAGGTGATTTCTAGATTCATCCTTGTGAGTTTTGTTAGTAAAAATAAAAGTTTAAGAAATGACATAACAAGCCCCTCCAAGTTATAAAAGGTTAACGGAACACTAACGAGGTAAACGAAAGGTGTTTAAACGATTGGTATACGGGTGTGACAAAATATATTTGACGTATAACATTTATAAGGGATATATAAATCTCGTTGTCACATAAAATCAAGATAATAATTTATATATATAAACACCCGAAGTTCACATAAAATCATGAGCTTAACCCACATAGAATCATAGATTTTAAACCCATACTTACGTATTCAAATCACATAAAATCATAAATATAACTTGTGATTTGATCTTTTAGTTACATACAATCATAAATGTAAATCAATGATTTATATAATTAAGCTCACATAAAAGCATAGAATATATATATATATATAATATATATATATATATATACATACATGAAAATACACACACACACACACACACACACACATATATATATATATATATATATATATATATATAGTAAATATATATTCCAACATTCTCCCACGTAGCTGAGCAATCATTTATGATGAGTTACTAGATAAGTCTGATCAGAGTTTAATACTTATTTCAATTTTAATCCAGAACTGCAGCAGAAAAATACAGTCATAGAATTGACTATTCAATTCAAGACCACCATTAATCATACTACAATCTGAAATTTAAAATTCAACTTAAATTTAGAATTATTGACAAAATAAGTCCTTAACGTTGATTTGTATATAAACTGTATATATGTCTAATTAGGCATGCGTAGCATATTTAGAGACAAAACAAATCAAAACGGATGAGGAAAAAAAAATTAGTCATTCATATTGTGATATGCTTGGTCATTAGTAAACCTCGTCTTTATTATGAGCTCTTAGAAAAGACATATGAGGATAGACCTTAAGTTATAGAATCCTTAAACATATCTTGAATGTTTTCAATACAAGGACTTAGTTTCCTCTACTTGCTATTAAATGAACAATAATCTTATATCAAAAATTTAATGCAGCTCCGCTCAAAATCGTTACTGTTTTAAGAGATTAGGGTAGCTGACTTTATCACAATGAGTCTTCAACTTGTTATATTGGAGTTACGGAATTTACGAGTCTACTGATAAATTCACCAACAATATCTAGTGACAAACATATTGTGTCATAATAACTTAGGTTGTTGTTATCAGTTTCTTATGATTCCTCCATGATCCATTAGATAAATCTGTCCTCAGACATAAGGATATACCCATGAGTTTACATTTCATATCCTTTGAATACAATAAAGTCAAAATTTAGAGATAATCAACTACTTTAAGTTTCTCACTTTTCTATAGTTCAAATTTATAGTCTTTCATTTCTTATAAATATTGAAATGTCATCTTAGATGCTTTATAACTTAGGAAATGATTTTCATCAACTCTAGTATTTCAACAATGTAGGCAATATCTAAACGAGTATAGACTTGAACATACGTAAGACTTCTAACTAATGAAGTATAAGATTTAATTACTTGTACCTTTATTATTATTCTCCTTTAGTTACTAGAGTTACAGACTGAGAGCAACGTTGCATGTTGTAATGTGCTGAACACATAATTAAGTCCTATGAGACTTAATTAATTTCTCATTAGGTTGGTTTTGGCGTATTTTGATGCTTGCTGCATAAGAAGCATCTCCAAGATTTTAATGTCAAAATTATACGAGAATAAGTCGCTTTGATTCATGCAACAAAACTAATATATTACTTGCCTAAAGTAACGTATATAAGGGCAATTGTTGTATTAGTTTCTCTCACTCATCTTAAGGTAGGCCAATTTATCCACTTATTCTTGATGAAGAATGATTACATTAATAATCTCATCAAACTTTACATTTCACTTGTAAGTTTGCTTATATTAACACTTTATATGAATTTTACTCATCTTAAAGACTAGTGTTCATAACTTCCAGGCTTAAAACCTTGACTTTAGTTTATGAAAATGTCTTTATGTTGAGTGACTATTAAGGAAAAATATAATATAAGTCCGTTAAATGTTACTCGTAATTATGACTGAGTAATAAGGACTATGATGATCTCTCAAAGAATCCTTTAGGAAAAAGAATTCTAACTGTTAGTAGCCTTTAGATACCAACCATGGTTTATAACGTTCAATTTCTCCTTTCAGATTATAGTTTAGCTATGGAAAACTAAACTTCTAGCGTTATTCTGATTTTAGGGAGTTAAGCTCATTATAGCTTAATTCCATCAGATGAATTGATTACTAATAGTGGCTTTAGTATAAGAGATATGATTACTAATCTTTCAAATATCCATGTAAGCTTGATTAATGTAGTTTCATAATCATCAAAGTTAATAGGCAATTTATGCCTTGATGACCTACTAAGCTGGATCTAACGTTAAAGCAAAATCATTAATAGTTTCATAGATTTCCTCTTGATTATTTTAGTCAGGTATATTAGGAGTAACAATATTTTCTAAATGTGTGGAAGTGGATTAGTGTTATCGCAGTGTGGTGTACAAGAGGTGTAATTGGAGTTAAATTCAGAGTTTAAATTTAACTTTGTCTCTCCCCTCGCCTCTTGTACTTTTAGGCAAGTCATGGATAAGGACTTTTCACTCCTCCCACTTATCTCAAAAGACAAGTCATGGATAAGGACTTGGATAACTCCCACTAATCTTAGATTCCTTAGTAACTTGGCATGCAACATACTTAGGCTGTGTTTGGCGCACTAGCTGAAAAGCTAGCTGCTAGCTTATAAGCTAGCTGCTAGCTGATATACTATAAGCTAGCTGCTAGCTGATAAATTATAAGCTAGCTTATAAGCTAGTAGCGTTTGGTTAAAACTAGCTGATAAACTAGCTGAAAAATGTTAAATGTCATTAAAGTACATGTATATAAATAAATTAAAATTTAAAAGTGAAAATATGTATAAGTTAGGAAAGGGTAAAACTGGAATTATTATAAAAGCTAGTTGAAAAGCTACTTCAACTAGCTTTTTAAAAGCTAACTTATAAGCTAGCTTTATGACATTACCAAACGGGGCTTTTTAAAAAAGCTAGCTTATAAGCTAGCTTATGGCGCGCCAAACACACCCTTAGAGTTGAGGATTTTATAGGTTTAATTGCGGCTAACAACTAATTATATGTCTTTATACATGGTTGTTTTCATGTCCGGATTTTAGAATGAATTTTAGGGACATATTAGGTAACCTTGTTTAGCATATGAGTTGTTGTATTTAGAGCCTTGGTATATAGGAATAGATGTATAACTTTGATGACATATTTATTATCATGTTTATAAGGATACTTAGATGCATTTTTAGAAGTATCATACATGAGCTATTGGTTCTCACTACTATGATCCTTAGTAATGGATCGAGAGTGTTACCATTATTTGTATGTCAATCTTAGTAATTAATCTATTAGATCTAATATCACAACTTTCATTTTATGGTTAAGTTGATTTTCAACTTTATCCTTAAAAGTTTAGATGAGAAAGATGTTTCCCCTTAATTAAATACAAGAAAGAATAATCAATCATGTGAGTGATAAATGACTTATGCCCAGATATTTCATTTTAGGATAAGATGCACTAATATGATCGAGTTTTGGTAGGTCAGAATCATAGTGGAACTTTGTATATTCCCTTAAAACACGTATTCTCTTTGTTAAGTTCTCACTTTATGTGATAACAAAGATTATGAACGTGAATTATCTAGTTATAATTTATAAAGATTTTAATCCACGTAAAGACAACTACATAAGTATAACCAACAAATTTGAGAGTTTAAGGTAATAGTGACATTGTCATAGTTATGTGAAACCTTATAACCGTCGATGTCTTACTTTAGTAATGATACTAAGTTAAGGTATCATAAAGTGTAATACAATGATAGATTTTCATGGTTTGTACAACTTTGACGTTGTTTTGTCACTTACTCTCATTATAGTTGTTGTTTGGTTTATTTCTAGTGTATGGATTGTAAGAGATCTTTATTAGACTAGTTTTAATTCACTGTGTTAGTTTAAAAATTAATGGACACAATTATCATTATTGATTATTCTTTGTTAGCCAGTTGATCCGTTAGGAACTTAGAACTGGAAGTTTTATTGTATCTTGTTTTAGAAATTAGAACTATCCTCCTTATTTAAGTTATTTTCATTGTATAAGGGTTA
This sequence comes from Deinandra increscens subsp. villosa, assembly GCA_039602395.1. Lineage (NCBI taxonomy): Eukaryota > Viridiplantae > Streptophyta > Magnoliopsida > Asterales > Asteraceae > Deinandra > Deinandra increscens. Next base: position 11,677 of record JBCNJP010003197.1, on the reverse strand, counting down.
TGATAGTGAGGTGAAACAAATATGGTTTTCTAGTTTAAGGCATTGTATATCCTTTATGCACAATGTTGTCATACAATCGCTTTTCTTTGGTACTTGTGAGTGATGACTGATTAAAAAGTTGTTTAAGTGTGCTAAGAAACGATTCATTATGAAATGCACTAGAATAGCTTCAATGTGAGACATGTTTGAACTCTTTAATTGTCATGTTTTCAACTATTATGATTTGTTCACTAAATCATCAACCTAATTTATACTTTGTACTAAGCATTAGTAAAAGTAAAAAGTTTGCATGCATTCAAGAAGCTCATTGAATTTTATTACTTACACGATGTTTAGATTAGGAAATCTGAAACATCTCGCCTGATAGCATTGTTTAAAGGGATTTCGATTATCATGATAGACAATTTGAATAGACTTTACTCACTTTTAGTGTTTTAGTTGGAAAACCTTTTATCAGAGAGAGTAATGGTCTTTTGTCTTAAGAGTTAATCAAGATCATTATGATGAGAGGAAAACATTTATGGAAACATTTAGTGATTAAAGATTTAGAGTGGATTAGTTATGGAGATTAAGGGTTAAATTAGTTGGAAAGGAAGATCTAAGAGTGATTATATGGGGTACTTACAACTTAGGCACAATGATAGTCATAAACTAAGGCATAATAGAAATGCTCTATCATAAACTAAGCCACAATAATAATACATTATGATGAACTAAGGCATAAATAGAATGCATAATCATAAATTAAGGCATAATAATGATGTATTATCATACACTAAGGCATAGTTATGTTGCATTATGATAATTAATAATAATGTACAATTATAGAACAAAAGAAGATGTGATATAGTCTGTTACAACACCAAAATAGCAGACTAATTAGGTTCTTCTTAAATGAATCGGCTTTCGCGTTGGTTACTTGCCTATCACCTAAGCATTATGAACAAAATAAGGGTATGTGCAAAAAATAATGTAACACATCAGCTTTGGCCAGAAATGATACACTTATACACAAATTAGTTTCGATAAATACAAGTGTGACCCATCAGCTTTGGCAAGAAAGGAAACACATGTATGTATAAGGCGAATTCTTAATTTTAGTTGATGAACATCGCAAAAACAACAAATCAGCTTTGGCCAGAATCGAAGTTTTAAAGATGTTATCAAGTTAAGCAAAATAAATTAGCTTAATTTAAATAATTCAACTTATATTGTAAAAAATTGAAAGACATTAGTTAAGGTAGTAAATCAGCTTTGGCCAGAATTACCACTTTTGAAGATGTCATCAACTTGATTAGGACAAGTTAATAAATTAATCTAATTTTGATTGTAAATCAGTGTTAATAAGTTGACTTGTAAGATGAAGTTTAATGACATTATGTAGGTACCAAATCAGCTTTGGCCAGAATTGAAACCTTATTAGATGTCTGTTATTAACCTTAAATAAGACAAGTGAATTAGTTATCTGATTTTTAATTGGTGTTAGGTTTTGTAAAATCTAAGTTTGTAAGGTTTATACAAAACAAAATTAATAGTAAGCCCCCAGAAAACCTAAATTTTTGAGGGTTTCTGTTCAAACCTAGTCGAAAACTGGTCAAAAACTGTTGATGCATAATTCTAGGTCGTCATGTTAAGTATCAAATACAAGACAAAAGGCTATAAGATTGTGCTGTCCGAACCGGAGGCGAACTCCCAGTTCGGACTCACACAAACTATGTCCGAACCGGAGGTTCGGCTGATCGTAGTTTTGCTCTTTGATGTTCATTTATAAATAGCTTGTCTTGTATAGAGTTAATAACTTCTGGTCCAATGTTATGTGTGTGTACTCTGTGGTCTAATACAAAATCCTTTGTAGTTACTCATCGTGTTCATACGTTTAACATTGATTTTGATACGACCGAGTAGACGACCCGACGCTCACGTATTTACAAAAACTAGGTTCTCGGTCGAAAACTGAGTGTTCGGTTGAGGTTTTCGGTCCAGGTGAGTTTTCGGGTGAGTTTCCGGTCCGGGTGAGTTTTCGGGTGAGTTTCCGGTCCGGGTGAGTTTTCGGGTGAGTTTCCAGTTCGGGTGACTTTTCGGTCCGGGTGACTTTTTGGTCCGGGCCTAGGCGAAAACTCAAATTTTGGGATGAAAACTATTAATTTAGGGTCGGAAACTCTTAGCCTTAGGTCGAAAACTCTTAGTTTTAGGACGAAAAATCTTAAGGTTTTTCGTATGATTTCGAAAATAGATCTGACCATCATTAGGGTTGTTAAGAAAATGAATTTAGAAACATGTAAGGTTTTGTGGTCAGATTCGAAAATCATGTTTATTGATTAGATCTGATTTTTGAAAATCATAGCAGTCAAATTTATGAACGAATTCAAATTTATGATTCGTTTAATCAACATAATGCTCTGATACCACATGTTGAACGAATCCCAAATCGTATGAATAATAAGCAAATAATAATGTAAAGATTACATGTTTATGGAAGAGTTCCATCTGGTATGCTGATCGAGTTCCCATTAGGGTGTACGGTTAGGATGGATAAGGTGGGGAGACCCACGAATTTAGAGAATGAGAGAGAGAGAGAGAGAGAGAGAGAGAGAGAGAGAGAGATCACGAATTGGTGATGGTGATTAAGGGTGTTAAATCTCTCCCTATGATCTCTATTTATAAACCCAAGGGGAAACCCTAATTATGTAGTAAGAGCAATTACGTCCATCGAATATATACCTAAGTAGAGTAATAAGATCAATTATTAATTAAGATAAATGACTGAGGCCATAAATATATATATATATATATATTTATATATATATATATATATATATATGAAAATACATATATATATATATATATATATAGTAAATATATATTCCACCATGCTATTAAAATATTGCATTATTTAATATCTGCAATAGTTATCATCTATATAATATTAACTAGTTAGTGACCCACTGCGCGTTGCGACGGCTTCACCATTTTTGTATCACGTGTCGACTTCATCATTTTTGTATCACATGCCATTTTTGCGACGGCTCAACAATGGACACTAAAAAGGAGATTGGGTCTTTTGAGGCTACATATGCTAACAGTAATCTAAACAGGGGCATTAGAGATAAAATATAAAACCCAGCCAGCAGATTAATTCCCACCTCTAGATCACAGTATATTTTATACAGATTGACTATGTAACAAATAACTCAAGCAACAAATAAAGTATAAAGCTCAAGTTCCAAAGCTCGCCTCTGAGCTCTGCATAGTAAACAAAACAAAAACCACCTTAACCAACATTATTACAAAAACAATAGAGGTGTACATAAATATTGGAATTCTCAGTTAACCCGTACCTAATACAAGTAGAAAAAAAAGGTATAAAACTACTAAACTCTATGAAGCTCAAAAACTTAAGAATCACAATAAATCACACTACACTTTATAATTATATAAACTTGCAAGACTGACAGAAACATACACAAATAAATTAAAAAATGAATTAAACAAGTAATTCCGTTCGTAATTTGGAAACGAATTGAAATTGCAAACCATTGGTTACGAAAAGACCGGTTCCGATTTACGCGCTGTGATCATGGCTCTGATACCACTGTTGGATTTTACAGTAGGTATCCGGGTTGCCCGTTAAATTTTGTTACCGACTAAATTTACGGGTTAATTAATCAGAATTAATTGCGCAGTGGAAAAACGTTTTACAACGCGAATAAGTAAAACCGTGGACAGGATCTGATCACTGTGTAGCCCAAATACAGAAAATAAATAATTAAATATCTAAAGCGAATTAGATATATCTTGGCGGAATCCGAACATCCGTTCGAACACCGGAGTTCGACGAACTGGCTCTAGCTTGAACGACAACGTCCGACTCGAATCTGCGAGTCAAGTATTCGACCTCTAGCGAAGACGACATCTCGGGCACCATAGTCGCGTTCACCGGGTGAACCGACTGTGGTGGTGGTATCGAAACGATGTCATAAATCATGACATCCGAATCTAGGGTTTCCGCCATGCATTAAGATGAAACCGACCCTTTGACGATTTCGTCCGTCAAGTTTGGAGGCGGCGGAGGAAGTGGCGTGACGGCGGCAGCATGAAGTGGCGCCGGCCACTTAGGGTTTTCACCGGATTCGACGGTGGCGGCACGCGACGGCAGCCTTGGCGGTGGCGGTGGCGGATGTCGCGGCTCTCTCTTCTGTGGCGGCGCGAGCGGCGACGACCACAATTTCAAGTTTCAATGCAGCGCCGATCAAGCGGTATCACGTTTCACCATTATAACGGCGACGAGCGATGGAGATAGTGGTGGTTGTTGGTTGTGCCGAAAACAAAGAGAGAGAGGGGGAAGGGACGGCGATGAGGAGAGAGGGAGAGAGGAGGAGCCAAAAGTTTGATTAGGGTTTCCTCCCTAATCCCCTCCTTTTAATTTTCCTCAACGGGCTTTTAGGCTAGCTAAGCCCATGTCGTGATCCCTTGCTCCAAGGCCAATAATATTATTAATCTTGATTAACTAATATTTCGCCGAGACTCGTAAACCGTTTTATGAATTATTGTTTTGTTACAATAAATAAATAACTATTCTTCATTTTTATTTAATCTTTCATTAATTAATTAACCGATAATTAATTATTTAAGTTCGTTGACACCGGTGTAACTCTTCCGGGTCAAAACCGGGTCGGTTACGTTAAATGTCGGGTCAGGACACTTAATTTCCAACAGTCTCCCACTTGGACTGATCGCGACACTTTAGCGTTGTAGTCAGAGGCACTCTAGCTATGCATGGCTACGCCCACCAGTTTTGACACTTTAAGTCGTCAGCCAAAGTACATATGATTGTAAAGCAACCAAATTGAGGACTTATGGTAATTGTTGTCATATGTTCCTTTCCGTTATAGACATAGATGAATAATGAGACATGGACTATCAGGTATTAGATTCATCGATTATAGTCTCGTTCTCCTATCCAAAGTGTACAAATCAAACACACAGTAAGTTTAGGTGAGGCCTCAAAATTCACACTTGGAATCAACGAGGGCGTCATTATGTCTATCTATTGTCGAAACAATAGTACAGAATCCCATCTTGAGGCATACAACTCCCACTAAAGTTTAGATCCATTCCCAAAATTAGTCCTATTATTGGCAGTTACGTGACAACGTTAGACTACTATCAAAGAACAATCCATGGTAAACGAGAGATCTAGTATACGTCTCAGGTCTAAGGAAACATTAGAGCATACCATTAATCAAGCATGCAAAGCTTTCCATGATTGCATTGCTTGATGCGAGTTACGTCCAACGTCATTCTCGAATGAGGTCTGCGACTTTGAACGTTAATCCCTTTTAAGGTTCAAAATCAGAATAGTATTCGTTTAGAGTCGTTCTCACGCCTCTAATCGACTATGGATATTTAGAACAATATCAACAATTATTCAGGGATGATTAAACGTATTAACATCGAACACACTATTCAAATTCTATATTGTATTTACCGATGGAATATGAATAGCAAGATAACTGTTATGTGTTCGTACACCCAAATACTAAATCAAAATATGTCTTTAGATAATTTAAGCCCTATCGCTTCTCTGTGACGATCATGAGTCTCGTGAGTAATGGGCTTCGCTAAGGGATTAGCTAGGTTTTGATCTGTGTCTACTTTGGACATCTTTATTTCATTTCTTTCAACTACTTCTCTTATGCAGTGAATTTTCCTCAGAATGTGCTTAGCCTTCTTGTGAGACCTTGGCTCTTTGGCTTGAGAAATAGCACTTGTGTTATTGCACATCATCTCGATTGGTTGCTTGACGCTTGGAACCACATCAAGATTGGTGATGACCTTCTTCATCCACACTGCTTCGTTGGCAGCTTCTGAGGCGGCTATGTATTCAGATTCAGTAGTGGAATCGGCCAATACTGGCTGTTTGGAACTACAACACGAAACAACACCTCCATTAAGGGTGAATATGTATCCGGACTGCAAGCGAGAGTCATATCGGTTAGTCTGTGTCACACCCCAACCGACGACGGAATATATCGGGGCGCAATGATTGTCCAGATGCACATGACAACTAAAATAAGTTGTAATACTTAAACACGCCCTTTTTATTAATCAGTTTAAGATATTGTACAATAAAGATAAACACACTGATTACATTTCAAAACTGGTTTAAGGTTCTTAATCTAGGTCCAACAATTCTATCGTGATCACATCAAAGCTCAAGTATAATTTCCTGCAACATGTATAATATCAAGTGTCAACTACAAAAGTAGTTGGTGAGCAATCCTGCTTTAAGTATATATATATATATATATATATATATATATAGGGTAAGGATCCTGCGAAAACTCTTTTTGTTTTGCGAAAACCTAAAAACTAATACTAAAATCTTCATAACTTTTACATACGTTAATATTTTTCTATGAAACTTGCACCAAAAATCTTAAAATTCTATTGTCTTTGATTCTGGAAAAGAAATTGATATTTTGAAAAAAAAAATTAGTGCACATGTGTATTATTAGTGCACATGTGCACCATTTTCATTAGTACTACACAAATGAGAATTGTCATTCGAAAACATATTGTTTAGGTTAAAAACATTTAAAAAACTAAAATATTCATAGAACTAATGATAATTCTACATATGCACTATAACTATTAGTTATAGTGCACATGTGTAGCATAAAATTTAAAAAATTTTAAAACGTTAAATATATTTTCAGAGTTAAAGATAACACAATTATAAGATTTATGGTGCAATTTCTCTTTTAAAATATTAATGTATACGACACGTATAAAGTGCTTTTTTATTAGTGCACATGTGCACTAATAAAAAACCACGAAAAACTAACAAAATTATAACGTATTTGATGCGATTTTTCTAAAAAAAACATTAACGCATACTATATGTATGAGTTTTATTATTAGTGCACATGTGCACTAATAAAAAAACGACGAGACGTTAAAGTTTTTTTATAATTTTTTTTTCAGAATTAAAGAACTCATAATTCTAAGGTTTTTGGTGCAAATTTTTAAAAAAAATATGATCGTATGAAAAAGTTTTGAAGGTTTTAGTATTAGTTTTTAGGTTTTCGCAAAAAGATGTGGTTTTTACATGATCCTTACCCTATATATATATATATATATATATATATATATATATATATATATATATATATATTGAAAAAACATGCGAAGTGTCATATGTCAGAATAATGGGAAACATAACATATCAATATAATTGGCAAATAGAAAATCTGTTGAAATCCCTTGAAAACCACCTATTGGCAATTCCTACCACACATTATATAACACATAATTCATTCACATAGCACATACGCATTTGCAATTGAGAACCATTGGAAAGCTTAATGATATAGGATACATGTTACACCCCAAAGTGAAAATGAGAAAAGGGGCAGAGATTACTTACAATTCAAACCATCATTTAGAGGAATCACCCTACTAATGATAATAAGAATTGAATATTGCATCAAGTCCCATTATTTAAAAAGGGGGTTTAGAATTACTCACCTGATGAGTAGATTGGAAACAAGAGATGGGACCAATTGCGAGATATAACGACTTGTTGATTCTCCTAACGAACGAACATGCTAGATGAATATAGGAATGATAATGATTATAGTTCTAGAGACACGAGGGACTTAAGGAGTGTTAGGTTCTATTTGATTAAAAGACAATTTCGCCCTTTATCGGGAAATTAATGATATTGTTTTATTTTATCAACTTTGGACCCATAAATATTTATTATATATATAAACATGATCTAAGACCAAAAATCAAGTTTCAATATCTTCTGGTTTGTTTAATATCTAATAATCATATTCAAAACCCTAATTTTGAAATAATTATCAAATAAATAGTAAAATCTTTTATAAAGTTAAATAAAATTAAGGCTTTTACTTAAAATATTATTTTATAATATATTATAAAAGATTAGCCCTAGATTTAACCCGTTTGTTCAATTTTTGGCAAAGCAACGTCGTGAAAACTCTAATTTCAACGTATTTATTAAATAAATATCAAAACATTTTATAAAATTGTAAAAACTTAATGTTTTATTCATTATGATATATTATAATATTTCTCAAAGTAGTAAACCTTAATTCAATATCTTTTACTCAATTTGGGTAGAACAACGACCCGAAAACCCTAATTTTGACCGATTTTTAGATAAAATACCAAACCTTCCCAAAACTTGAAATTAACTTAGGGATTTCTTAAAAAACGTTATTTTAGGATATACTACAAAAATTCAGACCCTAATTCCAACCCGATCACCCGATTTTAGCAAAGAAAGCTCAAGAACCCTAGTTTTTATACATTTTTAGAAATCATACTTAGACACAATATTAAGAAAAACTGAGATAGGTTATTGTAGATCATACATAATAAGGGAGGACTACAGATATTCAGCTTCAAATTCGAATCGAGGAGCTCGTATTGATCAAAACAAGAATCTGAGTTTTTCTAGGGTTTTCAAGTAATGTTTTAAGGCATTGGTGAGTGAATCTGATGAATTGGGGGTGCTATTTATAGACATTAGGTGTGCCTTTGATGGTACACAACACATATGGTGACTATTTGAAGAGAAACGACACCTGGGGATCGAATTCATGCAAAGAAAGCAAGGATACGTGGGCTGAAAATGAACCAGAAAACAAATCTGTGCAGACGGTTGGCTCGCGTATCGCGCCAAACCAAGGGTATCCCCTCGCGATACGCGAGGGGGGGGGGATCCATAATTTTTATTTATTTATTTTACTCGTTCTCCCTCTTTTTAACTCGATAGCCTCTAAAATTTTACGAGTATGTTATGTTAACCTTATAAAACACTAAGGAAAATCAAAATATCATTTTAGAAATTTACTTGGTTCCCGGTTATTAACGGATTTGCACGAAAAATGGTAAATTCAATTATTTGTGTTTTAATTAACAAAATCGATCCAAAATTCAACCAATTGGTTTTTTATGTTATAAAATGATTGTAGGATATTTCAAAGTATATATATTTTGAGATAAAAATCTCGAGGTTCCCGGTAAATGATAAATCGAATACCGAAATCACGTAACTTTTCAAATTTATTATTTTGCTTTAAAAAATGATTATGGAATATTCCGAACATAATTTAATTGTATATTTTAGACAAATTCCTTCGATAATTGTTAAATCAAAACTCAATTTGCGTGACAAGTTCAAATTCGGGTCGGGATTTATAATTGGGTTGGACACAGGTGTTACAGACTCCCCTACTTCAGGAAATTTCGTCCCGAAATTAGAAGAGATATTCGAGATAAGAGGAAGGAATATATAAACGGTGATAGGGAATTTGATACGAACAACAACCAATGGTCAGTTCTAAGTTCGATTCCTAATTCATTTTTAAAGTACCTTCGATGCTTATATATAGGGTGTACCGCAACTAACCCACCACACCTATAATACTTTAAAAACACGCTAGTAACCTACAGAGAACTACCATTTTCCAAATCACGAATGAACTTATAATCGTAACGACACGATAGAGATTGAACAACATCCTTATGATCGTAACGACACGATAGAGATTGAACAACATCAGACTCGATGGATCGTGATTACATGATTATCCGTAACAATCAGATTTATAGATTTGATTTATCACCGTCTCCCCTACTTCAGGGAATAGACCGGTGGAATATGAGGAGAGTGGTGGGGGTAACATGATTTACTTTCAAATTGTTGAAAGTGATAATTTGACATTAAGTCAAAAATATCATTCCACACAATTAAATGGAATCACAAATTTCTTAACGAGAGAACGTGTCGAGTATTGGTGAGCTAAATGGGTAGCGAGCCACATTCAATTCACCTACGGGACACGAGGTCTTGTTAATAATCTGGATTAGATATTGGCTAAAACCTAAAATTAACGCCTATGACCAAAACCAAATGTATGCTAAGCTAGCATCACACACAATTGTTTAGGTGTAGTACGTATAAGTCTTGGACTGGCCAGAGAAATCAGAGATACTTTATGATCTTGAGCAAATTCAATCATTGCCTTTTAAGGCGGTGATAATGTGAGAGAAGCGTTTTTAACAGAGATACTTGATTAATCCGTTTGAGGAAAAGATAGTGATACAACACGAAAGTACCGTTTAAATGAATCACAATTTAGATGATTATACGAATTGGCCACTTGATATCAAAGTGCAGATCATTATTTGAATGAATCACCATTCGAATGATGATGCAAATTGGATATCATAATCTTTCCTTTATTAAGATTAGTACGGGAATCAAGACCAGATTAAATCATGGTTTTGAGAAAGTTCAGGAATCACTAATTGATAATTATTCCATGTAGAGATAATGCTAATAACGAGGATTGATCTTGAGGAGATAGACGATTCTGTGAATTCTCTCGAAGATGTCGCTAATATAAGAGTTACGATATTTGATGATGAGTCCATCGGACTGGTGACGTACATTCGATATGTATCATCTTTAATGAATGGTTGTTCTTCAAAGTGGGGAACTAAGTTAAGTGAATTTTGATAAAGTGACATTGTAACAAGGATGCCACGTATTCTTTGTGTAAGTAATTGAGAAATGATAAAATCGAAAGAGATAAAAGCTTTTATTTCAACATGATAGAGATACACTACTACAACAATATTGATAACGGTTTCTAGTCCTTACTAAGCTTGAATTTAGTACGTCAAACATCGTCTAGGTTGGAACTCGGACATGGGCTCCACGATTTGCATTGTCAACTGGAGGGTTGGGAATATTTGCAAAAGTAAGCAAAGGACAAGTATTTCTGAAGTGTCCAGGTTGACCATAATTATAGCAGGCACGAAAAGGAACAACAGCAGTCTGAGCAGGTGCTGGAGCCACAGGTGGAACTATTTGAGGTTGAGCTCTTGGAGGTAGACGACAAGCTTTTTGAAAATGACCATACCGATTACAGTTATAGCATATACGGCAAGGTGAGTTTATGGGATGATGATGTTGGCAGATATTACACAAAGGGTAAGGACCATTATATGGTTTCTTAACTGGTGGAGCAATGGGAGCAAACTGAGATATAGGAATAGCGGGAATGGCAGTGGCGGATACAAAAAAGTTCTTAGCCTTCCTCTTCTTGTTTTTGGCAGGTGAAGACTCAGCATGAATCTCTTTCTCAACTCCCGCCTTTTTGGTTTTAACTTCCTTCTTGTGTCCTTTCCGGGTCAAATTGCCTTTTCTAACATGATTATCAGTCAACCTTTTTCCGAGACGCATAACATCGTCGAGTGTTGCAGAATTGCTTCCCCATACAGCGTCTTGGATGAGCATAGGCAGACCACCGATGTATTTTTCAATGCACCGTTGTGTAGAGAGGACCGAATCAGACAACAGGAGCTTCAGTTCTTGGAAACGATCAATATAGGCTTGGCTTTTTCCACTTTCTTGTTCTAGATCGTGAAATTCATCTTCTAAAATTTTCATCTCACTACGTGGGCAGTATTCTTCCTTCATTATATCCTTGAGTTGATTCCAAGGCAAAGCTAGAGCGTTTTCAGAACCACGAAGTCGTTTCTCGCCATTCCACCAAGTAAGTGCTTTCTTGTTTAGAGAACTGGTAGCATGACGGACTTTTAAATTCTCGGGACAATCGCTATTAGTGAAGGT
>JBCNJP010003194.1:0-38964 GCA_039602395.1 Deinandra increscens subsp. villosa | reverse complement strand
GATGGTTGCGGCATGTGGTGGTGGTGAATAACGGAGAAGGTGGTGGTGGACTGATAAAGTGAAAAAAGATATTTATGGTTTTTTGTTTTTAATTTTTTATTTTAATATTGCCACTTAGATTGCCACATCATTAAAACTGACACATATGATTGCCACGTCATCACTTAACTAACGGTGTTAAGTATTTGTTAGTGAGGGATTGTTGTAGGAAAATAAGTTAAAAGTTGAGCTCATTATTAAACATTTCGTGAGTTGGGATTATTCTTGGCCAATTAATGAAACTTGGGATTATTTGAATCCAATAACCCTTGATAATTTATGGTGGTTGAAGCAATTACATCCTTGAGAGGTTCTAGGCGTTTGGTTCACGGAATGTAATGTAATTGGAATTTTAAAGTTTTCATTTTAAAGTTGTGCTTAAATTGGGTAAGGAAGGGGTTTAAAATACAACGAATTCCTTTAATCAATGGAATTTGAGGTCATGTAACTTTCATTCATTAAAGTGAAGGATTTCTAAATTCCATTGATTAAAGGAATTCATTGTATTTCAAACCCCTCCTTACCAACTTAAACGCAACTTTAAAAGGAAAACTTTACAATTCCAATTACATTACATTCCGTGAACCAAACGCCACCTAAGTGTTTTGCTCTTAATCTGTTCATTTTTCTTCTTTTATATTTCAGGTCTGAAACTGCCTTTATTGCAAATGTGGTTCACAAAATTTACTGTGAACTAGATTTAAAGCTCCTTAGTACTCCGACCATTCTAAGTGGAATAGAGACTCAAGCCGAAAGGATTAATACCTGGTTGAAAGATGAGCGGCCTGGTTCTTCAGTTCTAGCCATTTGTGGTATGGGAGGAAGTGGCAAAACAACACTGGCCAAATACGTTTATAACTCACACAAGCAAAACTTTGAAAGCAGTAGTTTTATTGAAGAGATTGAGAATCAACCTTGTGGTTTGCTTGGACTACAGAAACAACTTCTTAGAGATGTTTTAGGAAGTAACACAATGATGATATCTAGTGTTTCTGAGGGCACATCTCATATCGAGAAGGCCATACAATTAAAAAAAGTGCTTATTGTTGTTGATGACATTGATGACCAAGACAATCTAAGCACTTTATTTGGAACGAAACGATTCCCTACACAAAGCAAGATCATTATAACAACACGGATTCTAAATATAAATTCATGGTTTGGCTCCATATCTTGGGAATGTGATGTCCACAAAATTGAATTGTTGAATCTTCCTAATTCATTGGAGCTTTTAAGTTGTCATGCCTTTGGATCCAAAGTTCCTATGGAAGGTTTCCATGAGATTGCGGCACAATTAGCACAATATTGTGGAGGAAACCCACTAGCTCTTAAAGTATTGGGTTCTTCTCTATTTGTCAATGCTGAAGATCCAAGGACAAAAAATAACATGATAGAAGTTTGGAGAAGTAAAATGAAGTCATTGAGTTCCTTGAAAGGAGATCTTGATAGTAAAATTCAAGGCGTGCTACAAAAAAGTTTTGAATCCTTGCCATGTCACAGCCACAAAGAATTGTTTCTCCATATTGCTTGTTTGCTTGTTGGTCAACCTACACATCGTGTGGTAAAGTCCTTGGAGAATGATTGGCATGCGAAATCTGGGATTCAGACCCTCATTAATAGATGCCTTCTTACCTTCAAAAGTCATACTCACAAATTGACTATGCACAAACTCCTTCAAGATATGGCAATAAAGTTAGTTCGTGAAGAGTCTAAAGATCCTGCAAAACGTAGTAGAGTCACGCATCATGACGAATCTTATCATTTGTTGAGGAACCAAGATGTAAGATTCTTCTTGTTTGTATCTTTTAGATTACTTCTCATTTCACAACATTCTATTAAAAAATTCTCTAAATTTACGTCTCTCCCATTAGGGTTCGGAGACAATTGAAGCTCTAGCACTCGACGTGCGAAAGGTTGAGTTGGAGATGGGATCAGAGGTAAGCCAAAGAAGTTACTTAATTTTGGGTATTTAACAATAATTACAATGACATTGATATTCTCAATATCATAATCTTTATACATTATTATGCATTCATTAAGGGAATGATTCTTGATTGGTACCAAGTACTGTGCCCTGTCATTCCCTTGTATACGTCTTGGTTTTATCTTTTAAGCAATGTGGGATTGATGTTGACAACTTCTTAACTTTGACTTTTGGTAGTGTTGTGCATATCCATTATCATCTCAATAATGGGTAGAATACATTCATCATTCCTAATTAGAGTTAGAATAAGTTTTTATATATTTCATAACCGCAAGTATCATTTTGACCCGACCCGTTTAACATCACCTATTATTGTATTTCTTTTACCCGATCTTTTTCGCACCCATCGACAAAAGGTCTTGGTTCCGCCACTGAAAGCAATTGTTATTTTCTTTGTTTTGTAGTTAATTTTAAGGTTTTAAGAGTCAGTTCATACGTTTAGGTTTACAACCCTCAAACTGTTCATATCGGTATTGACGAACAAATGTGGAAAGTTTAAAATTGCTAGAGCTCCGATAAGGATCGGTAGCTCTGATACCACTTGTTCTGAACATATTTGTGAAAGAAAGAATACGCAGAGAAGAAGAGAACTTAATCCCAAATCAGTTCATACATTTCATTACGTTTTTACCCTATTTAAGTATGAAACAATTACAACAGTGTCTCTTATATTATTTATTATTACATAAAAATGTCCAAAAGTAGCACAACATTTGTGTGACTCTGTTTGTAATTTTAGATATGAATTGATTTAAATCCTGAAGTTATTTTGTTTCCATGTTAGGGAATCTCTAAGTGTTGTCTTTTCTAATTCTACATTTTGTTGAATATAGATGCCAAACAAGTTGTTCATTTTACTTGATGCTAAATTTGTAGGAATTTGAAACAAGTTCTCTTGTAAAGATGAAGAATCTAAAACTGCTCAAACTCAATTATGTAAAACTCACTGGGTCCTATGAGAAATTTCCAAAGTTAAGATGGTTTTGGTGGAATGGATGCAATCTGAAAACAATACCCCTAGGTTTGATGTCGAGCTACATGGTGACATTAGAATTGGGTTTTGCGGATTTGGAGAAGTTTGAACCACCCATGGTATAAGGAATCCAATCTTTTGTTTATGTTTGTCACTTGACCTTAAATCTTTATAATAATATGAACTTGTTATTATTGGAATAGGTCCTTAATTCACTCAAGATTCTAGATCTTAGTTTCTCTTACAAACTTGTGAGCATCTGCAATATCCATCGAATCCCTAAACTTGAGACTTTGTCCCTCTGGAACTGTACCAATTTGACTCATGTTTGCGAAACCATAAAAGACCTTGAGAAGCTTTATCACTTGAACTTGCAAGGCTGCACTAAACTTTGGAAAGCTTCATTTATTTGTGGAGAAATTCTAGAGCAGTGTTTGTTTTCCTTACCCCAATCATTATTAAAGTTGCTTTTACTTAGCAATCCATTTGAGATCCTTCCTTTTGACCTCAAAATGGTTCGGGTACTTGAATTGAGCTGTTGTCATAATCTCAAGTCTCTTCCATGTCTCCCAAGAACGCTAAAGGAATTGTCTGTAGATTGGTGTACATCACTTGAGAAAATAACATTCGACATGGGTCGTTTCACACTAGATAAGTTCAGTTATGAAGGTTGCTTCAAACTGTGCGAGATTGAAGGCCTTTTTAAGTTGGTGTCTGTAGAAAAACATGATGACCCTGCAGATCTGGAACATATGCAATGGATTAAAGCGTATGAAAATCACAAGGTGGACCTCGTTGGTGATATGATCACCAATGGTAGAACTTTTACTATCCAGGTTATCTACCTTGACTTCTCGTAAAAAACAAAATTTAATATATGACTAAGTAACTAAACTTTGTGCTTGTAATACAGATGTTGTATGAATATGGTATAAGGAGCACCTATCTACAAGACATAAAGGATGAAAGCATGGCGACACACGAATACAAGTCATCATCTGAATTCTTGTCCTTTCATGTGCCTTTACATCCAAATAAGCATACGATCCAAGGGTTAAATGTAACATTCCTATATAAATCATCAGGTGTTGACACATATTATATGTGGCCTCCCTATGCCAAAATCAGTAACAGAACCACAAGTGTTACATGGGTATACAACCCTGTTGTGTTTTGCAAACCTAGAGTTGATGAAGATGTTGTGTGGTTAAGCTATTGGCCAATCAGAAATATGTTCAACATTGGTGATGAAATTCATGTGAATATCCTTTTGGACAACGGCATGACGGTAAAAGAGTGTGGTGCGAGCCTTGTGTATATCGATGGTGATGAAGAAAAGAGGGAGGATAAGTTTGAAAAAATGGCAAGGATGAAAGAGGAAGAAGTCATTGGAGGAGACCTGTCTATGTTTGAGGTGACCAAAGGAGGCTACTATCTATGTCGCCTGGATTTCTTCAGGTCAATGACCACTTTGTACTTGAAATGGTTGTTTGGTGATGATATTCTGTGTACAGGTAACTTTCTAGCTAGCTACTAGAACTGATTCTTTTGGTTGGTTAATTAGTTTATATTAAACCATAGATAATGATAAACCCCCATATCACATATTGTCATAGATTTACGAAGATGGAGACTATCTCGCCAATCAGGACCAATAGCATACTATGAGTGGCTGGAGACATTTCAAAACCTTAAATGCAGAGTACTTGAAGAGCTTTTAATTTCTTGCTTTCTTGCTTTCTATATATAATATCATATCATCATTTGTCGTTTGATTCTATATTTTTATGTGTATTTCAGAAAATTGAAGTTGAGCTGGGAGTGAGCTTTAATAGTGAAAGCGAAACCAACAAGATCAAGAAGGTGGTGTCTTGTGTTGTGGGTGTTGAATCTGTTCTCATTCAGGTTGATATAGGGAGACTAATTGTGTGTGGACGCTTTAATCCTCAAGCAATTGTAATGTGTGTTAGGGAATTTGAGAAGCTAGTTCATCTCTTTAGTCATAAGATCATTGAGTTATAATACACTTTATAAATTTGTGTATATGTACCATAGCTTGAGCATAACTCCGGTTATTTGATTTGAATCAACATACTTTTGCTTACAATATTTCCATCGACTTTCAACCGGGGGTGGGTGGGTGTTTGGAGGTGGAGGTAATAGAATATATGAGGAGGATAATGTAGAAGAATACTAGATATTTTTTTATTTTTTAAAATAAGTAAAAATAAACATAAACATAATTAACAATAGTTTAATTAAACATAAACATAATTAATCCTAATAAATAATAAACGTGAATATAATTAATCTTCTATAGGCGTTGAAATCAAATTGTGTAATTTTTCGAGGGTTTTTAAATATAGGCATTTTAGATTTATAGCCGTTAAACATGTAGCCGTTAGAAAGTAAGTTTCAAAATAAAAAACTTAAGTTTAGAAAAAGTTAAATTAAATAATATATATATTAATTGATCTTGGCCCCACACAAAGCTATGGCTTCGGTAGCCGCGAGCAGTAGTCACATGGGCGGCCACGGTGTAGCTGCAAGTTTGAAGGAGAAAGTTTCTCCACACCATGTGTCCTAAATTCCTGCAGTATTGGAAACCTATTTTTCATGTTTTTCGTAATCGATGTTCTCGTCTTCACAATTATCGCCGCTACTTATGAATATGAAGATCGTTTGTTCCATCCATCAACTAAGATCACAAACTTTCTCACTTCCGCTTCAACAAGTTTCATGCTTGGAAAACTAGGTACAACCCGAAACCAATTATGACCGTATCTCGGTTTAGTCGTCGTTAACCAACCTAAAACCAGTTTTGTTTCTGAAACTGAATGCTGAAAAGAACCAATCTCTGCACCTCTAGGTACAATGGATATGTTTCACATTATATCGCTATTCGCTAATAAAAAATATGATAATTATATACAATAATCCCTATATCTTTCGGCCACTGACATATTGTGGTCTGTAATAGTGTTCTCACCTTTTGTTAGCTCATGTCTGTGGTTTGAGACTACATACATGTCTGACAAACTTACCATCACATCCCCGACAACAGAGGACAGTCCCACTTTGTGACTTAGGCGTAATCTACTCTCTGAGATCTCATGTCTAAAAAAACTGGTTTGAAAACTGTCTTGAAACCATTATGAGACTCAAAAACTCATTTAAAAAAAAGCGTCCACCCTGAAACTATTTGTAGTGGTGTGGTGGTATAAATGTAACTTAGATGTAACGTAAAACGCCACAAAAAATGTGGTGCAATGATGAAAAAGATATATAGTGAGCGATTGATGGTGTGTATCAGATGTAATTATTTGAGTGAATAAGAAATGAAAAGAAAAAAGTTGCAAAAAACACCCGTTACTACCATCACGCCACCCCCCCCCCCCCCCCAAACACCCATACGGAAGGTGTACTGGACATTTTGGAGCCATCATGGGCTTATCAGACTATTCGTAGTGGACGTGAATGTGGTCTGATGCCGCCCCCATAGCGCCCAATACCTCTTCGGGGACACTATGAGGCAAAAATTTGCTTAGGACGTTTTCTGCATGGTGCCTGTCCCCCATTCTCTCATAATTTCGTTTTACCCGTGTTTTATGGTGTTGATCCTTCAGATGTCAAGAACCAAAGAGGGAGTTTTAGGATTGAAGCAAAAAAACAAAGTCAAAGGTTCAAAATGGAAACTGTTGAAGGTCAACTGTTGGAACCAGAGAGGAAGTTTGGTGATTGAAGATTCAAAATGGACAGAGGATAATGTGCAAAGGTGGAAGGCATCTTTAACGGAGGCTGCTAATTTGAAGAGGATGGTTGTTTCAGGGTATTATGCTTTATTATCTCTATAAACATTAATTCCTCTTCAATAGTTCATAAAAACTTTTATAATTTTGACTACCACTTTTAGGCTCATCCAACTTATCGTGGATTTTTTAAAATTTTTTGTTTATTGTTTAATTTTTTTTTTTTGGAATTTCGAAACATAAAAGCATATATTTCAAGAATAAAAACAAAAAAAAAATATTTTGTTTTTCTTTGAGTGTGTTAAGTTTAGTTTAATTACTTTGAAGGGATTGTGCTTGCATTCGTTCTTGTTCCTTGCAGCTACATCATTACTCCATCAATGATGGATTGGCTACATGGCATACAAATTTATATCTTCTAATCCTTAAATACCAAAGAAAACAATAAGAAAATTAATGTTTACAAATTTGTTAAACCTTAAATATAAAAAAGAAATTCTATAACAAAAATAAATTCAGTTCAAGAACTTAACGGTATAGGAGAACCGTTCGTAATTTAAATAAAATAAATACTTTTATTTTACGGTACGATTACAACAAAAGAAATCTAATCTATTACAATACAAAGAAAAGAAAGTTCTACTCCTATCAATACGATTACAAGGAAATAAAGAAGTTCGATACAAGGAAAGAAAAGAATTATAGTACAATTACAAGAAATAAAGAAATTACAATTACAAGAAATGAAATGAATAAACAATCAAATACACTGATTGAAGTTTAACAGGTTTGATAAATGAAATAAAAGTTTCAAAAGGTTTTAAGAATTTGGAGATGGAGACAGAAAGATAAAAGGTTGTGTTAAAATCTTGAAAGCATAGGAATCGAAGAAGGAAAACAAAGTTTTTGGCGAAGGATACGGGTCAAAACCCTGGTCCCTTAAAACAAATTTCGGGTCTACCGAAGATCCGTTTTGTTTCCCAAGGTACAATCGCCTAAACCGTATTGTACGGCCGGGATAACTCTAAGATTGAAAATACCTTCGAGTTCTTGAAGTTCTTGACGAACAAGATGAAGATTGGAAGAAGAGAGAGAACAGAGAAGAGAGAAAGAATTTTGTGTGAATTCTACTGTGTATAGCCTCAACTAATGAGGTTGTATATATAGTGGTGGGAGTGACTTGTTGAGCACACAAAAATAATTCGTAGTCAAACTTTGCAGTAAACGTCTTTAATGCAAATTGATTTCTAATTAACACGGAATTACTTTAATTAGCTCAAAACGCGTTTACAGCTGTCATTCCGGAGGAATCTCCGCGTAACAGCTGTTTTCCGGAAGAACTGATCTTCCGGTTCAACTTCCGCTTGAACTCCAAGCGGAACTCCTTTCCGCTTGAACTTCAACCAGAACAGTATCCGGCTGAACTCACGATTGTTCCACTTGAACCAGTTTTTCCGGTTCAACTCACATTCCGCTTGAACTTCTCCGCCCGAACTACACAGGTCCGCTTGGACTTCAACCGGAACAACAAGGCGGCTCTCAAGCGGCTCGCGGCGATGCGAGCGTGCGAAGTGCAAAGTGCGCCGTCAAAGCGCCACATTACGCCTCATACGCCCACGCCACGCGCGCGCGTGCGCGTGCGAGTGCGAGTTAGGGGTGCTTCGCACCCCTCAGGGTCCAAGGGATGTGTCCTACTAAAGGAAACAATAGTTGGTAATGTTCCCACCTTATAAACCATTTTTGGTTTCATTCCCCAACAAATGTGGGATGAGTTAACATGCTAAACTTAGCATTTTTCTCTCTAATTTTCGCAGCTTCACATGTTGCGAGACCTCAACTTTGGGTTTCGATATCTCATTCATACGAGCTCGAATTTGAACGTGGTTTGATGCGTTGGAAAACCCTCACAACGTACTACACAAACCCTAAAATACAAAGGCAACAACCTATATTTTCTGTATTTTATTTTAGTCCAAAGTTGGTGAAAAACTCATTTTCACACTAAGTGAAAAAACCCATTTTTCACTAGTTTTTCTCCCAAAATTCCAACAATCCCCCACATGAATGGGTATCGATCTATTCTTCAAGAATTAAAGGCAATCTCGGCAGTCCAGTATTGCAGGATAGGTAGGTGTCCCCTTTAAACCCTCCTTTGTGAAGTATACTTGGGTTACTGGTGTTTGGTAGACGCGGTGATGTCTTTGAACCAACCGACCGTTTGTGTAGCCGTTATTATACCCACACAACACTTTCCCTAACTTGGTTAGCCCTCATTTTCGTGTCCAATCATGGTCCTGGAACACTTGCCTGGTTCTGCTAGAGCTCTAGGATTTGTGCCTAACAAATCCATTCGAAGCGACCGCACTTCTCTCTTGCATAGGTGATTACCACAATCATTAAAAGAATTGGTATTATGATTTACTCAAAATCATCTATGACTTACACAAAGTCATTGAACATCGTATTCTTAACCTCACACATTTCATTGTTTGGTGATAGGAATGGACTAGGAAGTACACAACTCCCTTTTAAGGTTTTAGGGTACTCCCACACGGTGACCTTAGCCAATACGATTAGGTTGTCTTATTGAACCTAGAGCCTGGGATCTCCATTTTCATAGGTTAGGTTTTCCTTCGCATCAGCTTTCAACCCAATGGGCTTTAGTCCCATTCCCCTTGACGGCTTCAAAACTAACTCTTTGCTTAAGCCTTTTGTAAACGGATCCGCAGTGTTATCCTTTGACTTCACATAGTCAATTGAGATAACTCCAGTAGAGATTAGTTGTCGTACTGTATTATGTCTACATCTAATGTGCCTTGATTTGCCATTGTACATCATGGATTGGGCGCGCCCAATAGCTGATTTACTGTCACAATGTATGCAAATAGTCGTCATTGGCATAGGCCCACCTTGAAATTTCTTCCACAAATTGACGTAGCCATTCTGCCTCTTCACCAGATTTATCCAAGGCGATGAAATCAGATTCCATTGTGGACCGCGCTATAACAGTTTGCTTAGCCGGTTTCCAAGCAATAGCCGCACCACCAAGCGTGAACACATACCCGCTTGTTGATTTGGAATCCTTATATCCGAAATCCAATTCGCATCGCAGTATCCTTCGATAACTGCTGGATCTCGGGAATAATGAAGTCCATAGTCTCTCGTGTATCTTAAGTACCTTAGTAAACGAGTCATTGCTTTCCAATGTACCGCGCACGGATTACTCGTGTACCGACTTAGTCTGCTCACAACATAAGCCAAATATGGTCTGGTACATGTCATAAGATACATGAGACTCCCAATCACCTTTGAGTACTCCAATTGAGCAACCCTGTCACACCCCCAATTTCCACTAACGGAGTATAACCGTGTGGGGTGTGATCCAGACCAGGATCCCAGACTTTAGTTACAACCAAACCATAAACAGAAATTATAAGTTAACATGAAAGTTAAGTTACAGTCCAAAGTAGTAAGTTTAATAGTTCAGCGGAAGCATAATTAAGGTTTACAATTAGATTCTCAAAATGAAGGGAATTTAGATCCGAAAACATAATTTCCAGGTGAAAATAGGTTATGTGTACTGCCGCCGACCCTGCTGTCCATGATCCATCTAGCGACCTGAAAAGCATTCAACAATCAAGTGTCAGCCAAGGCTGGTGAGTTCACTAAAGCAGTCTACCCGTCACAAGTAGACCTAATGTTTATGAATAAAGACAGGTAAAACACAATCAATATCATAAGACCAGTAAAATTCCATATCGTAGGTAGCTAGCCTATAGTTATGTACACCTGAATTGTTCGTAACCGAAGCTGACAATGTTTTGATAGGGAATCCCTATGAACCTTGCCTTCCCGTGTCTTGAAGGATCACGGAGGGTAGGCTAACATTGGTCTCAGTCCGACCGCCAGTCGGGAGGGTGCATCCTGTGCACCGCTGAGCGGGGGTGTCAATCCCCAGTAGTACTACTCAATATTACCTCGCTATTGTATATTAACGGCCCGAAAGTAAGGACTTTTTATAAATAAAGTTCAATTCAGTGAAACATATGATATTATGTCGGAAATTTACCCAGTAAGAAATACCTTACCGTTTGGGTCACCATCCTTACCGGATGCAACCACCTGCGCGTTATCGTCCCTGAACGGACATAACAATAATATAAATGAACTCACCTTAGGTTGCTCGGCTTACTCTTCAATAAATCCGGTTATGATTGTTAACGAGGACCTAATAATCACATTAAGGTCTTAGGTGTAAGGTTGTGTTTAAAACTACTAGCACGTTGGAAAACACGACACGACATAACGACACACGACACCGATGGTTGATCATACACAAGGGTTCATATACATCAGAAGTCAAAGCATGTATCATCATAGTATAAAGCATGCAAGTCATGGCATATCATTCAAGTAAATTGCACAAGTTTGGATTCTGGTCACAATTTCGCTAGCAGTTTCGCTAGGCAGTTTCGCTGTGTGCACGGGCAGCACTTTCGCTAGGCAATACCCGATGACACAGTTTCGCTAGGCTAGTTTCGCTCGAAACTGTTGGCACAGTTTCGCTAGCCTAGTTTCGCCCGAAACTGGTTTGAACTTTCGTTCAGGGAATTTCGCTCGGTAGATTCGCTCGAGCTGGTCTGGTTGGTTTACCCGGCGACACTACAGTTTCGCTACATAGTGTCGCTAGATGAAGATATACATAGTTTCGCTACCTAATTTCGCCTGATGAAGGCACAGTTTCGCTAGTCGCTAAAAAAACCCGTAAATTTGACTAAAAACCTTTCTAACAGCTTCTGTACCTCATGCAATTCGATATCTAGCATACCTAAACGTTTACCAACATCATGGGAGCAATTTTAACACCTTAAACATGGTTTCTAGTCATCAAATCATCAAGAATGCATTTTCACATAAAGGAACCTAATTAGCATGGATCTTCACAATGACATGGCAAGTTACAGAATTTATGTTATGTCTAGCATCCTTAAGCATTATAACAGAAGTATACACATTTGCATGTAGGTTTGGTCATCTAATTAAGTAAGGCACAAAGAGAAACATAGAAGAAGTGGTCTTGGGGACTCACGGTTGATCTCCAAGCTCGAATGGATGGTGATCGGGGCTGGGATTACGGCGGTTCGTGTTGTTCCCTTGCTGGTCAGAAAACTCCAGAGAAGGAGAGAGTGCAGAAGTGTGTGTTTTGTGAGGTGCAAGTAAAAATGAGAAGTTTGGCTTGGGGTTTCTATATATCTGGTGCTAGTTTCGCCGGCAGTGTCGCTGGCAGTTTCGCTAGCTGTTTCGCTAGCCACGCGAAACTGGTCATGCATTAGCTACCGGGCGAAACTGTAATTTCGCTCGATAGTTTCGCTGGCCACCAAGAAGGGGTCAATTTACATTCTAAGTAAGATAAACACGATTTCTCGATAAATCACATAATTGCACAATTAATTAAATAAGCATGTTGCATTACTTCATACAGTGGTAATAAGTAACAAATCATATAACACATAAGGACGGGTTCGGTGATCAACCAAAGGTCGTGGACGTATCCGGTCTAGTTAAGTATTAGTTATTACTTGTAATGTGACTAACGGAGATTGCCTAACGGAATTAATGGAATTAACGGAAAAGACTTAACGGAGTTAACTTGGGAGGTTACAGTTGTCACAGCCTCCCCATGTTAAGGAATTTTCGTCCCGAAAATTAGCTAGTACCTTGGGTTGATGCGGAGGTTTGGTCGAACAGGTGAGGATACTTCTTTCTCATCTGGTCTTCCCGTTCCCACGTGAACTCCGGTCCACGTTTTGAATGCCATCTGACCTTGACAATTGGGATCTTGCTTCGCTTCAATGCTTTTTCTTCGCGTCCCATTATCTCAACGGGTTGTTCTATAAATCGGAGTTGCTCGTCGATGTGGAGCTCCTCGTGTGGAACCACTAGAGTGTCATCAGCCAGACACTTCTTCAAGTTAGAGACGTGGAACACGTTGTGTACCCCATCCAGCTCAGGTGGCAAGTCCAAACGATACGCCACCGTTCCAATCTTTTCTGTTATCGGGAAAGGTCCTATGTAGCGGGGGTTTAACTTCCCGCGCTTCCCAAAACGCACAACACCTTTCCAGGGCGAGACTTTCAACAGTACACGGTCGCCCACCTCGAATTCTAATGGCCTTCTACGTTTGTCTGCATAACTCTTTTGTCGGTCTCTTGCGGCTTTCATACGGTTTATGATTTGCACAATTCTTTCTGTCGTTTCGTACACCATCTCTGGTCCAGTGAGTTGGCTATCACCGACTTCAGCCCAACAGACCGGTGATCTACACTTTCGTCCATAGAGAGCCTCAAAGGGAGCGGCTCCAATACTGGAATGGTAGCTATTGTTGTAGGAGAATTCGACCAATGCCAAGTGAGTTTCCCAGTTCTTTCCGAAATCCATAACACACGCTCGGAGCATATCCTCAAGAGTCTGGATTGTGCGTTCAGTTTGGCCATCTGTCTGCGGATGGTATGCGGTGCTCATATCCAAGCGAGTACCTAACGCTGATTGTAGTGATCTCCAAAAGTGTGAAGCAAATCTGGGGTCTCGATCGGAGATAATAGACAAGGGTACTCCGTGGAGCTTGACGATCTCGTCAATGTAGATTTGTGCTAGCTTGTCAGTCTTGTCACTTTCCTTGAGGGCTATGAAATGAGCGGATTTCGTTAATCTATCCACAATGACCCAAATCATGTCATTTCCACGAGGTGTACGGGGCAGTCCCGTGATGAAATCCATGGATATTTCCTCCCATTTCCATTCGGGAATCGTCGGTTGTTGCAGTAATCCTGGAGGCTTTCGATGTTCTGCTTTGACCTTCGAGCATGTTAAGCACTTGCCAACATATGTAGCAATATCAGCCTTCATCTTGGGCCACCAGTATAATCCTTTCAGATCTTGGTACATTTTATCCGAACCGGGATGGACCGAATATCGAGACTTGTGAGCTTCGTCCATCACCAGCTCTCGAAGATTTCCGTGAAGAGGCACCCAAATACGATCCTTGTAGTAGCGGAGTCCATCCGACTTAACCTCCGAAGTTCCGTCTATGCCATTTAAAGATTCAGACTCGTAGTTTTCCTCTTTCAAAGCTTCCTTCTGGGCATCCCGAATTCTATCCGGTAACTCAGCATGGATCGTGAGTTGTAGAGCTCGAACCCTTCTAGGTTTTGCATGTTCTTTTCTGCTTAATGCATCGGCCACAACGTTGGCCTTACCCGGGTGATACTTTATTGCCAAGTCGTAGTCGTTAAGCACCTCGATCCACCTACGCTGTCTCATGTTGAGATCTTTCTGTCCCATTATATGCTGGAGGCTTTTATGGTCGGTGAATATTGTGCACTTGGTACCATACAGGTAGTGTCTCCAAAACTTTAAGGCGAATACAACAGCTCCTAACTCCAGATCATGCGTTGTGTAATTCTTTTCGTGAGACTTTAACTGTCTTGACCCGTAAGCGATGACTTTACCCCTTTGCATTAAAACACATCCAAGTCCTTGGAGAGAAGCGTCACAATAGACCTCGAAGTCGTCAACACCATCCGGTAGGGATAATACAGGCGCGGTACAAAGTTTTTCCTTCAAAGTCTGAAAAGCTGCTTCTTCTTTTTCACCCCATCGGTACTGAACACCTTTATGCGTGAGAGCGGTTAGCGGTTGGGCTATCTGAGAGAATCCCTTAATAAAACGACGGTAGTAACCCGCTAACCCTAAAAATTGCCGAATTTCCGTTGGTGCTCGTGGTGTAGACCAATTCTTGATCGCCTCTACTTTGGCTGGGTCAACATGAATACCCTGCTCGTTGACGATGTGGCCCAGAAATTGAACTTCTCGGATCCAGAAGTCACATTTGGAGAATTTGGCGTAGAGTTGCTCCTTCCTTAACAATTCTAGTATTAATCGCAGGTGTTCTTCGTGTTCTTCTTTCGTCCTTGAGTAAACGAGTATGTCGTCGATGAAAACAATTACGAACTGATCCAAGTAAGGTTTGCACACGCGGTTCATGAGGTCCATGAACACCGCCGGTGCGTTCGTTAAGCCGAAAGGCATGACTAGGAATTCGTAATGACCGTAACGCGTTCTGAAAGCCGTCTTTGAAATGTCCTCCTCGCGGACTCTGAGTTGATGATACCCGGACCTTAGGTCAATTTTTGAGAAGTAGCTGGATCCTTGCAGTTGGTCGAAGAGGTCGTCGATCCGAGGGAGAGGATATCGGTTCTTGATAGTGACTTTGTTGAGCTCGCGGTAATCTATGCACATCCTGAACGTCCCATCTTTCTTCTTGACGAATAAAACTGGCGCGCCCCATGGCGATGAGCTAGGCCTGATAAAACCTTTATCTAACAGCTCTTGCAGTTGAGTGGATAACTCGTGTAACTCGTTCACCGCCAAACGGTACGGAGCTCGGGCAATTGGAGCTGCACCGGGAATGAGGTCGATCCCGAACTCGACTTGTCTATGTGGAGGTAGACCAGGTAATTCTTCTGGGAATACATCGGGGAAATCACGAACTATCGGAAAATCTTCAATTTTCTTCTCTACGAGGCTTTGATCCGTAACCGTTGCCAGAACGGCCACGTGTCCTTTCCGAAGGTACTTCTGTGCCTTGAGGTAAGATATGATTCCGGAGACGGTACCTCCCTTTTCACCCTGAATCGAGAGTACTTCTCCGTTTGCGGAGGGAATACGTATGACTTTTTCTCGACAGACGAGTTCTGCGTGGTGCTTGGACAACCAGTCCATACCAATTATTACGTCGAAGCTACCGATTGTAAAAGGCATCAAATCTATGTCGAACTTACGGCCTGAGAGTTCTAAGGTACAATCCTTGACTATATGTGTTGCATCGACAAGCTTACCGTTAGCTAATTCAACAGTGTATTTGGCTCCTAGGGGTTCCGTCTTAGCCTTTATTAATTTGCAAAACTTAGTGGAAATGAAACTTTTCTCGGCACCAGAATCAAATAACACATTCGCAAAGTAGTTGTTGAGGAGAAACTTACCGGTAATCACGTTAGCGTCTTCCTTCGCTTCACCAGAACCCATGACAAACGCTCGTCCGCGACCACCATTTCCCCCGTTGCCATTTCCACCACCATTGTTGTTGTTGTCGTTCCCACCTTTCTTCAACTGGGGGCAGTCTTTCTTCAAGTGCCCTGGTTTTCCGCACTCGAAACACCCTCGGGGGCCTTCATTATTCTGCTTGGGTTTATTCAGCATGTCACCCCAGCAATTTTTGGCAACATGCCCGGTTTTACCACATCGCTCACAGGCTGGTCGTTTACAGTCACCATTGTGATGTGTGTTGCACTTGTTACAGTAGGGTGACTTTCCCCTGTACCTGCTGGAACCCTGCCCACTGTTACCCTGTCGGTTTTGGTTTCCACCGCCACCGTTGTTACCATAACCTCCCTTGGAGTCATCAAACTTCTTGTTCTGATTCTGGGAGTTTGAAGACCTCCCAGTGTTGTTGCCAGAATTTGTGAGGTTACTTGGTTCCTCATCTCTCTGCCTCTTCCCATCAAGGGCAGCTTTTGGGGTTTTCCTTGGTGGCAAAGTTCCTTGAGCCACCGCCTGATCAGTCAGTTTGTGCGCCAGCCGGATTGCCTGTCGCACATAAGTGGGATTAGATGCAGGTAACCATTCCCTTGATCTGTGGTAGCCAGTCCTTCCACATACAACTCAATTCGCTTATATTCAGCATCCACCATTGTCGGACAGAGTCGGGAGTAAGCTTGATAACGGGTGGTGTACTCCTCTATTTCCGAGCCTTCCATTTTGGAGCTTCCAAACTCGACTTCCAGTCTTCTGACTTGATCACGAGGACAATACTCCTCCATGATTGCTTCCCTGAATTCTTGCCATGTCATGGCGTTTGCCTCATTTAGTCCCAATATCTGAATCTGAGCATTCCACCAGGTTAGTGCGGAATCCTCAAGTGTGCCAGTAGCGTATTTCACCTTATCCCCATCTGGGCAGTTGCACATTAGAAACACCTTCTCTGACTTTTCAATCCATCTAAGTAGACCCACAGCACCTTCATCACCCTTGAATACCATTGGCTTGCAATCCATGAAGGCTTTGAATGTGCATTGAGGCGGTTGACCTTGGAAATGTTGCTGAGCGGCTGCTAGGGCTGCTGCAACCCCTTGATTAATCATATTCTGAACCTGTGCAGCTGTGAAGGTTCCTGGGTTGGTTTCGGGTTCTCTCCGCGGAGGCATGATTTCTAGCAAATCAATGCAAAACTTCCAAAGGTTAGTATTCCAAATACTAGAAGGTTGTTAAGTTCCGTTAAGTGTTACATACTAGTATAATTCACATAAAGCATTCATTTACATGAACAGTGAAAAGAAAATTTCCACCCAAAATTTTCAGGTTTCTAATACCGTCACAAGACAAGAATTCTAAAGGAGGATCATCTTCAGCACGCGGGGCAGTACTTTGCGGAACGGGTTGCAACCAAAGTTTTCAAAAACAGTTACAGTTCAGAAATTTTACTTTTAAAAATGTTCTGGTTCGCTGTAACCTAGGGCTCTGATACCAATCTGTCACACCCCCAATTTCCACTAACGGAGTATAACCGTGTGGGGTGTGATCCAGACCAGGATCCCAGACTTTAGTTACAACCAAACCATAAACAGAAATTATAAGTTAACATGAAAGTTAAGTTACAGTCCAAAGTAGTAAGTTTAATAGTTCAGCGGAAGCATAATTAAGGTTTACAATCAGATTCTCAAAATGAAGGGAATTTAGATCCGAAAACATAATTTCCAGGTGAAAATAGGTTATGTGTACTGCCGCCGACCCTGCTGTCCATGATCCATCTAGCGACCTGAAAAGCATTCAACAATCAAGTGTCAGCCAAGGCTGGTGAGTTCACTAAAGCAGTCTACCCGTCACAAGTAGACCTAATGTTTATGAATAAAGACAGGTAAAACACAATCAATATCATAAGACCAGTAAAATTCCATATCGTAGGTAGCTAGCCTATAGTTATGTACACTTGAATTGTTCGTAACCGAAGCTGACAATGTTTTGATAGGGAATCCCTATGAACCTTGCCTTCCCGTGTCTTGAAGGATCACAGAGGGTAGGCTAACATTGGTCTCAGTCCGACCGCCAGTCGGGAGGGTGCATCCTGTGCACCGCTGAGCGGGGGTGTCAATCCCCAGTAGTACTACTCAATATTACCTCGCTATTGTATATTAACGGCCCGAAAGTAAGGACTTTTTATAAGTAAAGTTCAATTCAGTGAAACATATGATATTATGTCGGAAATTTACCCAGTAAGAAATACCTTACCGTTTGGGTCACCATCCTTACCGGATGCAACCACCTGCGCGTTATCGTCCCTGAACGGACATAACAATAATGTAAATGAACTCACCATAGGTTGCTCGGCTTACTCTTCAATAAACCCGGTTATGATTGTTAACGAGGACCTAATAATCACATTAAGGTCTTAGGTGTAATGTTGTGTTTAAAACTACTAGCACGTTGGAAAACACGACACGACATAACGACACACGACACCGATGGTTGATCATACACAAGGGTTCATATACATCAGAAGTCAAAGCATGTATCATCATAGTATAAAGCATGCAAGTCATGGCATATCATTCAAGTAAATTGCACAAGTTTGGATTCTGGTCACAATTTCGCTAGCAGTTTCGCTAGGCAGTTTCGCTGTGTGCACGGGCAGCACTTTCGCTAGGCAATACCCGATGACACAGTTTCGCTAGGCTAGTTTCGCTCGAAACTGTTGGCACAGTTTCGCTAGCCTAGTTTCGCCCGAAACTGGTTTGAACTTTCGTTCAGGGAATTTCGCTCGGTAGATTCGCTCGAGCTGGTCTGGTTGGTTTACCCGGCGACACTACAGTTTCGCTACATAGTGTCGCTGGATGAAGATATACATAGTTTCGCTACCTAATTTCGCCTGATGAAGGCACAGTTTCGCTAGTCGCTAAAAAAACCCGTAAATTTGACTAAAAACCTTTCTAACAGCTTCTGTACCTCATGCAATTCGATATCTAGCATACCTAAACGTTTACCAACATCATGGGAGCAATTTTAACACCTTAAACATGGTTTCTAGTCATCAAATCATCAAGAATGCATTTTCACATAAAGGAACCTAATTAGCATGGATCTTCACATTGACATGGCAAGTTACAGAATTTATGTTATGTCTAGCATCCTTAAGCATTATAACAGAAGTATACACATTTGCATGTAGGTTTGGTCATCTAATTAAGTAAGGCACAAAGAGAAACATAGAAGAAGTGGTCTTGGGGACTCACGGTTGATCTCCAAGCTTGAATGGAAGGTGATCGGGGCTGGGATTACGGCGGTTCGTGTTGTTCCCTTGCTGGTCAGAAAACTCCAGAGAAGGAGAGAGTGCAGAAGTGTGTGTTTTGTGAGGTGCAAGTAAAAATGAGAAGTTTGGCTTGGGGTTTCTATATATCTGGTGCTAGTTTCGCCGGCAGTGTCGCTGGCAGTTTCGCTAGCTGTTTCGCTAGCCACGCGAAACTGGTCATGCATTAGCTACCGGGCGAAACTGTAATTTCGCTCGATAGTTTCGCTGGCCACCAAGAAAGGGGTCAATTTACATTCTAAGTAAGATAAACACGATTTCTCGATAAATCACATAATTGCACAATTAATTAAATAAGCATGTTGCATTACTTCATACAGTGGTAATAAGTAACAAATCATATAACACATATGGACGGGTTCGGTGATCAACCAAAGGTCGTGGACGTATCCGGTCTAGTTAAGTATTAGTTATTACTTGTAATGTGACTAACGGAGATTTCCTAACGGAATTATTGGAATTAACGGAAAAGACTTAACGGAGTTAACTTGGGAGGTTACAGTTGTCACAAACCCCTTTTCCTCTATTCTTAGCAAGATAAAGGGTAGTATCAACCGGAGTTTGAGACACACTCTTATCTCCTGCGTTGAACTTCTCAAGGATTTTGTCCACATAGTGAGATTGACTCAAGACAATACCATTTGGGGTTTTGATGATTTTTACACCAAGTATCACATCTGCGAGCCCCATGTCTTTCATATCAAATCTCGCTTTCAACATGTCTTTAGTAGCTTTGACCATCTTATCATCACTCCCGACGATAAGCATGTCATCTACATAGAGACATAGAATCACATAACCTCTAGGTGTGTCTTTCGTATAGACACACTTGTCATACTCATTTATTTTGAATCCGTTGTCAAGCATGACACGGTCAAACTTCTGGTGCCATTGTTTCGGAGCTTGCTTCAAGCCATACAAAGACTTGACGAGTCTACACACCTTGCCTTCTTAGCCAGGAGCGGTAAAACCCTCAGGTTGTTCCATGTAGATCTCTTCATCTAAATCACCATTTAGAAACGTGGTTTTTACATCCATTTGGTGAACCTCCAAATTTTGTAAAGCCGCTATAGCAAGGACCAACCTTATCGAGGTTATGCGAGTAACAGGTGAGTAAGTATCAAAGTAATCCAGACCTTCCTTTTGTCTGTATCCTTTGACCACTAACCTCGCCTTATACTTGTCAATGGAGCCATCGACTTTCAACTTCTTCTTGAATATCCACCGATATCCAAGTGGTTTGCAACCATTAGGAAGATCGGCAGGCTCCCAAGTGTGGTTCTGCAAGATAGACTCTATCTCACACTTGATGGCTTATTTCCATTGAGGCCCATCTTAAGAGGTTACCACCTCGCGGTAGGTATTGGGAGCACCCTCAACCATGTAAGTCGTGAAGTCAGGTCCAAAGGTTTTTCCAACCCTCTTTCGCTTACTTCGTCTAAGCTCACCCTTATTAGATGCAGGTCGTTTATGAACCTCATTACCAACACATGGTTGTTCATGAACTTCGTCACCAACAAATGGATCTTCATGAGTCTCATCACCAACTAATGGTGTCGATGAACTCGCGTGTTCTCGTGACAAACACGGGAATATATTTTCAAAGAATGAAGCTTTCCTTGAATCCATGATAGTGCCTTCGTGTATATCGGGATTTTTAGAGTCATGGACAAGAAACCGGTATGCACTATTGTTTTCTGCGTATCCAATGAACACACAGTCCACAGTTTTGGGTCCTAACCTTTGCACCTTAGGCAAAGGAGCTAATACCTTAGCTAGGCACCCCTACACTTTCAGGTATTTGTAGGATGGCGTTTTGCCCGTCCATAATTCATAAGGAGTCTTATCCTTATCTTTGCGGGGTATCTTATTTAAAAGATAGTTAGCCGTCAACATGGCTTCCCCCCACATGTCTAGGCTCATCCCAAAACTGTTCAACATGGCATTCATCATCTCTTTTAATGTACGGTTCTTTCGTTCCGCAATGCCATTGGATTGTGGAGAATAAGGTGCGGTGGTCTCATGGACAATTCCACTTTGTGCACATAAGTCCGCAAACGGTGAAACATATTCACCTCCTCTATCACTCCGCAAAACCTTGATTTTCTTGGTGAATTTATTCTCAACCAAGTTCTTAAACAAGACAAACTTGTTTATTGCTTCATCCTTACTTTTAAGTATGTATACATAGAAATATCTTGTACTAATATCAATAAACGTGACAAAGTACTTGTTTCCACCACGCGTGGGGATGACTTTCAAGTCACACACATCAGTGTGAATTAAGTCTAGGGGTTCGGTTATTCTTTCAACCGATTTAATGGTTGTATTGTAAGTTTGGATTCGACACACGTTTCGCATTTTTATTTCGAGTCTATTTTAAAATTTAGCAAACATTTTAAATTCATTAAACGACGTATTGAATTAAAATTGACGTGTCCTAATCTACCATGCCACATTTTTTAATCATAAAACTCAATCATATAAGTAAAAGAGGAGGCTTTCGTCATTTTATTAATAACCATGGTAGACAATTTAAACATAGAGTTTTGGGCATAGCCCTTGCCTACAAGCATGCCGTTTTTGGTCAACACGACCTTATCAGACTCGATCACAATGAGAAATCCAAACTTGTTGAGCAACCATCCAGAAACAAGATTCTTTTGGATTTCTGGCACGTACAGAACGTTGCTCAACATAAGCTCCTTCTCTGAAGTGAACTTGAAGACCACATTGCCTTCACCCATGATGTCGGCAGTAGCTTTATTCCCCATATAAAGCTTATCGGTCTCCTTCGCCTCTTTAAACGTACTAAAGAGGGACTTGTCTCCACACACATGGCGGGTGGCACCGGTGTCAACATACCAGCCAGGGTTCTCCCCCACAATGTTGACTTCAGAAATGAAGGCAGACGCCTCCGTGATCATGGCCACCAGTGGCATGTCATCCTCTACATGTGAGCGCGCTCACGTTGTGGCTTCGAGCATTGATTCGCCCGATGACCATGCCCCCCACAGTTATAGCACTTTCTTGAGAACTTCTGGGGCTTCTTTTTCACAACCCCTTTCTTCGGTGCCAAGTGCTCCACTGCTTTGCCTTTGCCTTTGGCTTTGGCCCCACCATTGCGTTTGCTTCCCTTGGAAGACTGACCAACCTCCACCATATTCACCTTAGCCGAAGGTTGCATGGTGGTGGCTTTTTGAGCAATCTTATTGTCCTCCTCGATACGAAGACGGACAATGAGATCCTCAATGGTCATCGCCTTTCTTTTGTGTTTAAGATAGTTCTTAAACTCAAGCCACGAAGGCAGAAGCTTTTCAATCATTTCCGCCACTTGAAATGTCTCACAGAGGGACATACCCTCTGCGTGGAACTCATGTAGTATAATTTGAAGCTCTTGGACTTGACTCATCACGGTTTTATTATTAACCATTTTACAGTCCAAGAAACGGGCTACCACGAATTTTTCCATGCCAACATCTTTCGTTCTATACTTCTTGTCTAAAGACTCCCATAATTCTTTGGAAGTCTTAAACACCGAGTAGACATTATACAATGAGTCCACGAGGCCGTTCAACACGTAGTTACGACACAAGTAGTCCGAATGCTTCCAAGCTTCGACCGCGCTAACGGTTTCAGCATTGGCGTCCCCTTCACCGAGATGGGGAGCGGACTTCGTGAGACACCTCGCAAGGTTTAAAGTGGTCAAATAGAACAACATCTTTTGTTGTCACCTTTTGAAGTGCAAACCTGAGAACTTCTCAGGTTTTTCGGCTTGACTCGCTATGGTGTTAGCCGTTACACCACTTTGGGTACCAACCTATGGTACTGCCTTAGGCTTTTCGGCTATCTTCTCAATTTCGTTTGTCATTTTTTCTGAAATGGAAAGTACACAAGTTAATATTCAGAAATTTATTTAAACGTGTACGTTTAAAAGAAAGAAGAAACCTCCAACTAATGGACGGTTTTCGAGGAGTAGAAGAGAGTTTTAATCTCTAAACGCGCATGTCTTAAAGAGATTACAGTCCAACAAATGGATGGATTTAGAGATGTAATAAAAGTTTATAACTTCCAACTTATTGAGGTTTTAAAGAAAAATTTATAACGTCCAACTAATGGATGTTACAGTTATAAAGAAAAATTAACGTCCAACAAATGAATGTTAAAGTTTTATCGTAACCGACAACTCGTATAACTCTACGTCCAACTTTGAGTCAAAACGAGTTAAAAAATATTTCTTTTTAAAACACTAAATCACCTCGAGAAATCTAAGTCCAACTTTGAGACTCGAGGCAATGAAGTTTTTATAAAAACGAACGGTGTTCAAAAATTTGTTTTAAGTTTGTAGGAGAACCGTTCGTAATTTAAATAAAATAAATACTTTTATTTTACAGTACGATTACAACAAAAGAAATGAATCTATTACAATACAAAGAAAATGTAACACCCGAGTTATAATTGTGAAAAATAACGTTAAAACGTTAACACTATATTTGGTCCCAGAAAAATTTTCTCGAAATATTACAGTGTTTAAACATATATAATGAAAGGTATGGTATTTACGTTTCCAACGCGAATATATCACATGGGGGTTAACACTATCACCATTTCAAAATAGAGGTCATGACGAAGCATCCTTCATGTGTTCGGTTCTTCAAGCGATCTTGTGGAACCCATTTATGAGCTTCATTTACCTGCATTCAGCTTAACCCGTTAGTACTAATCACATTTGGGCATAAGGGATGGTACAACGATACAAAAATGGCCAAAATTCAACTTTTGGGATGGCTTCCCACCGTAAGCTACGGTGGCCACCGTAGCTTACGGTGGCTACAGTTAGCCTACGGTAGCTCCATGCTGTCTTACTGTGTCAATATTTATCCAGTGGCCACCGTAAGCTACGGTGGTCACCGTAAGCTACGGTGGCTACTGGTAAACACCTCCATTTTGCTTACACATTTTCACAAAGGATCCATTCGGGACCGAGCCAACGCATCCTTTCGAACCTGCCATTAGCCATAAGCCTGAACAACGCATATTCATTGCAAACATGTTTAAATATTCAATTCCGTAAGCTAATTATATCATTTAAACCTACAAGGGGTCTATGCACTTCATGTGCTTGTAACAATAAGACATAACACAGTTTTAAAGGATTATGATCCTAAACTCATGTGACAACTTTTCTTATGCATTATAAAGCCTTTAGGGAGTCACTACCTATTCATTCAACCATTTTTGGGTTATAGTACCCATTTGACCCGTTAAGGCGGGTCCTTGCCTTTGGTGTCTCCCAATGCCCTATTCGACCACAATTTTAGCATTTCGAATCTATGGTTCTATAACCAGTTATGATCCTTCTTTAATTGTTACATGGCATGATGGGTTCTAAACCTCATTTCCGCCCATTGCAACTTGTCATTCATTTTATGATTCATCCGAATCTTGCTTATGGTCAAATTTGGTCATTGGAGAACCTTTTGGCATTAGGCTTCATGGTTCCTAGAACCAATCGTCACCTATTTAGCTCATGGATTATTCCATTTGTATGTAATTACATATTTTACATAATTAATACTTATAACATAACTGATGTTACACATGCTTTGGTTCCTGTAAACCTTAGTCAATTAATTACTTATTAGCATATGGTTATGGTCCCTATGAACCGCTTAGCTAACACTAGCATATGGCCATTATTGTGGTTCCTAAGAATCAATTAGTAAATATTATTCGTTGACTCAATACTATGAATCATTTAGATTCATTTGACCCGTTTGACCTATTAGCATGAATCTTACGATTCATTTACCGCTAATGACATATATATTCATATAACCATGGTTCCTATGAACCATTTAGTTAACTATTGATTCTTGACTCATTACATACTTAGAGCTTAACTCTAATTGTTTGTCTTGTACTTATCCATCATTAAATGGCTTGCCATGTAGGCCATGTCTATCACATTTCTAAACGTCATGCAACTTATATCATTGTAGCAAATATATGTCGTTAATAAAATGTGTAACATAACATAGATGTTACCTCGTGAGCTTTATCCATAAGTACCGGTTACCGTTTGAGTTGCCTTCGCTTGCTTGCCTAAAGTGGACTCAATTCCCTGTTTGGTTTGTGAGACAACATAATCATCAATATATATATATATATCTATATGTATATCACATTTTTCACATTCTAGTACATGAATCATTTAGTTATATAAATCTAACGATTCACATCTCACGACATCAATTCACTAAATATCTTAGGGTGGTACTTGCTGTCCAGCCCTTGTTCAAGCCACCATTAGACCCTTTATACAGCTGAATCGACCCAACATGTTCAAACATAAAACGTAGTAGACTCATAGAGCTTTCCAAGCATATAAAATACACATTTTTCCGAGTTATGGTTGATTTTATACGATTTTTCTAAAAACAGGACAGCAGCTTAAATTATTCCAAACAGCATGCTGAGTAATCTGCATAGCTGTGGAAATCATCATTTTTGACCCACTTAATGACCGGTTCAGCCTCAGATTTATAAAAGCGAGCTGAAGTCGGTTCAAAGACCTTTCCAACCATATAAGCCACACCCTTATAGGATGCTCGAGTAATTTACTACGAATTTTTAAAACAGGGCTTAAACTGATTTTTACTCACAGCAACTTTGTTTTGCTTTCATTAAAACTCACTTAGACATTTTATCAAACACCTTGTGTGCAATATTCATAGTAAGTCTAAATCAACCTACTTCTCTTTTGTTAACATTCCATTACTTGCAAATCATGTAGATTTTACTAGTTTACAAGTTTGCATTCAACGATTTGTTAATTTGTAAACCTATTTAGACACATTCTCATTCATAAGTATCATAGGTTCCAAACACCCAAATCCATGGGTTTAAGTTCGTGATTTAGGGTTCCTACACCCAAATCTCTATGGCCAAGTTGATTTCTCAAGTATTAAGGTCTCTATTACATGATTTAATCATCATATAGCATCATAGATACAAAATCAAAGCTTTAATCCTTCCAATTTCATCATAATTCTCGAAACCTAACCATGCAAGGGTTCAAGGATTACTTACTTGCTAGCCTCCAAGAATTAGACAATAGCTAAAGCTCTTAAAATCTTGTTTATATACAGAAATCGCAGCTTCTAGCCCTTGGATTG
Source organism: Deinandra increscens subsp. villosa (assembly GCA_039602395.1). Classification (NCBI taxonomy): domain Eukaryota; kingdom Viridiplantae; phylum Streptophyta; class Magnoliopsida; order Asterales; family Asteraceae; genus Deinandra; species Deinandra increscens. The sequence continues at coordinate 12,623 of JBCNJP010003194.1, read as the reverse complement.
CAGGAAATCGAATTTGGGGGATTGAGGAGATGTGAATGCGTATTCTGGGAGAAGAATACGTGTTCTTTCCCAGATCCCTTCTCCACCATTTTTTTTTTATTAACATTCCCTTATTACAAACTGGCCCCTCTAGTTTATTTGTTTAGGACATTTATACCTAAACCTCATATTTACATAATAACTCCCTAAGACTTTCACCAAACATTATATTTGCACATAAAGTTAGATATATCTTATCTCTATGTCGTATTTAGCCCGAACTTTAACGAGTTTCACTTAATAAAATTTGGGATGTTACAAATCTACCCCCCTTAAAGAAGGTTTCGTCCCCGAAACCCGTTCCAGGTCTTAGTCGCCTAAAGACATTACCCGAGCCTTTATAAAGACTACGGTTGCTCTAGTAACCTTATATTCAACGGTTACCCGTATAAATCACAATGTGTATAGATTTAGGCCCACATATAAATATGTACCCTATAGTTTGGCATTTTTATTTAGCCCTCGCTACGGACCACTCAATGTCCGCATTTTACGGTCATTCTATGGTCATCCCATGTACCTTATAATACCGGGAACTTGACCAAGCAAGTAGGAGTTGTTACATTAATCAACTCCGAATTAGTCGTCATACGACAAATTTTATTTCTTGTTTTTACTCGCTCCGTAGGGAAGTATTAGTACGATAACTTTTTGTTAACCTTTATCTTCCCCATTTTACACGTCTAGGAGTTCACAGTTTGTAACTCCACGTGTCATTTAGGGTCGAGGTTCTAATGACTAATGTCATAACCTTGTTGATCAAAATTTAAAATTTCAAATAATCACCCTCTCCGTAAGAGGTTCAAACATTAATGTAATAACATTCGTACCTTAGTGTCATCACAATCTACATATATAGCTTTCTTGTTCATGTTTACCTTGACGATAATCCTAATCGGAATCTCGTCCTCCGGCTTTCCTGCTAGTTGTGTCCTTGCACAGTCTCACTGTACCTACATATATTTAGCAGTATAACAATATTTGCAAGTGTTTAGCATATCGCTTGCCTTTTACATTTCACATTCGATAATGTAGTACATTTTTTTTTTTAATTATTTTTTATTATTGGATGGTTCCAATGACTCTAAAAGCCATTTATACCATCTCATAACCCTTCTTAGGATTACACCGTTCCATCTGCTACAATTCAACGTGTCACACAATTCTTGGCTCATTTACAAGCCTTTAGTATTTATCGCATTAATTATGATTCCTTTGAATCATTTCACATCAACATACATGTTTTAATCAAGCCATGGTTCTTTGGAACCATTTAGCTAGCAATTAACAAATAATTAGCATTATGATACTTAAGGATCATTTCTAAACAATTTAACATACTGACATGGTTCTTACTAACCATTAATCGATCATATTATATTTTAGCACGTAATTATGGTTCTTTCGAACCATTACTTGTTCATATTACATTCCAACATTTATTTGGAAAAATATTAAGGATACTTACTTGCATAGCAATCCTCTGTGCGTCTTCGGGATCGGTCGCTTCCAGCGTCCTCCCTACTTTCACAATCATCTACGTTTGTGGGTCTCACCCGTGAAGTTGGGTCGATCGCCCACCTAACAGCTTCAATTCCGTATTAGTTATACGAAACTTACATGGGAATCAACATGACTCAACAACATGAGTTTTACTGCGTTTAAACAGGGTTACTTCTCACCTTTTGTTAAACGTCTAGTCATTTCATAGGGTTACGGGTTTTCTAGTATATGCAATAACCCGTTTCTCCCTATTCTTATTTTCCATTTCATATGTATATATATATATATATTAAATCAATTCTAGACTTGGGTTTATCCCGAGTCACTTTAAGTCGATCGCATTATGTAAATTCGATATCTTTTAACCATTTATGATATCGCATAATAAATGTGATTCAACCGTCTTAACGGTTTTGTCAATTAAAACATATGACGTCCCAAATGTAGCCTTGTTTCAAATTATTAGCTTCCCGACCCCCTTTTAGGTTGTTCTTCACCATTTACCACATTCATTATGCTGGCTTCACGGCTCCTATAGAGTCGTTTCGCACCAATTACCGCATTCGTTACATTGGTTTCACGGCTCCTACAGAGTCGTTCTTCACCAATTCCCCATTTATTTTATTGGCTTCACGACTCCTACAGAGTCGTTCTTCACCAAATTACCACATTCGTTACATTGGTTTCACGGCTCCTACAGAGTCGTTCTTCACCAATTTCCCATTCATTTTATTGGCTTCACGACTCCTACAGAGTCGTTCTTCACCAATTTACCACATTCATTACATTGGTTTCACGGCTCCTACAGAGTCGTTCTTCACCAATTACCCATTCATTTTATTGGCTTCACGACTCCTACAGAGTCGTTCTTCACCAATTTACCACATTCATTACATTGGTTTCACGGCTCCTACAGAGTCGTTCTTCACCAATTTCCCATTCATTTTATTGGCTTCACGACTCCTACAGAGTCGTTCTTCACCAATTTAAATTTCATTTATATTTAATTTTCAATTTCAAATTATGACCTCATGGGTCCATACTCTTATTTCGACCCGATTTAGACACATGTATATGCAATACTATTTATCAAAATGTAATCCAGGTTGGGTAGTCCCGCCTGGTTGTACCTTGGAGCTTGCCCATTTATGCTTTTGAAGGCATACGGACCATTCACTATCCTTCCACTTGCTCGGAGGCAATTCTCCTACAAAATCAAGGTGTCAAAATAGACCATATTTATAGCTTTCCTTACCTCAATCAAGGTTACTCCTCATTATCATCATTATTTGCACGTTTCAAGATACAACATTGCCAAATTAAATATTACAATGCTATCTTGTTACCTTTACATATACTATTCGAGATACAACATTGCACAGTTACTTGTCACAATGTTACCTCGTTACACTTTAATTTTTATTCAAGATGCAACATTGCACTTTAACTCGTTACAATGTCATCTTATTATCAAATAATCTCACGGATTTATACGAGGTCTTTTTGCCTTAGCATTAACCCATTTCTATCTGTCCCTAACATTTACAAAATTCACGGTTCTAGCGCTTACAATCTTCCGTGCTATTCACATTTTTAAGCATTATATCAAACATTTTACCATTTGATAATTACATATGTTTAACCATTTGTTCATACACTAGCTACTCACAACTATGCCACAATATGCAAACTTTTACTCACCTGGATTCCCGATCAAGCTTGAACCGAACACTTTTCCCGTACCTCGAGCTCGAAGTTTGAGTTCAAGCACCTTTCGCGTACTTGAATCCCTCAAACCACGGCTCTGATACCAACTTGTAACACCCGAGTTATAATTGTGAAAAATAACGTTAAAACGTTAACACTATATTTGGTCCCAGAAAAATTTTCTCGAAATATTACAGTGTTTAAACATATATAATGAAAGGTATGGTATTTACGTTTCCAACGCGAATATATCACATGGGGGTTAACACTATCACCATTTCAAAATAGAGGTCATGACGAAGCATCCTTCATGTGTTCGGTTCTTCAAGCGATCTTGTGGAACCCATTTATGAGCTTCATTTACCTGCATTCAGCTTAACCCGTTAGTACTAATCACATTTGGGCATAAGGGATGGTACAACGATACAAAAATGGCCAAAATTCAACTTTTGGGATGGCTTCCCACCGTAAGCTACGGTGGCCACCGTAGCTTACGGTGGCTACAGTTAGCCTACGGTAGCTCCATGCTGTCTTACTGTGTCAATATTTATCCAGTGGCCACCGTAAGCTACGGTGGTCACCGTAAGCTACGGTGGCTACTGGTAAACACCTCCATTTTGCTTACACATTTTCACAAAGGATCCATTCGGGACCGAGCCAACGCATCCTTTCGAACCTGCCATTAGCCATAAGCCTGAACAACGCATATTCATTGCAAACATGTTTAAATATTCAATTCCGTAAGCTAATTATATCATTTAAACCTACAAGGGGTCTATGCACTTCATGTGCTTGTAACAATAAGACATAACACAGTTTTAAAGGATTATGATCCTAAACTCATGTGACAACTTTTCTTATGCATTATAAAGCCTTTAGGGAGTCACTACCTATTCATTCAACCATTTTTGGGTTATAGTACCCATTTGACCCGTTAAGGCGGGTCCTTGCCTTTGGTGTCTCCCAATGCCCTATTCGACCACAATTTTAGCATTTCGAATCTATGGTTCTATAACCAGTTATGATCCTTCTTTAATTGTTACATGGCATGATGGGTTCTAAACCTCATTTCCGCCCATTGCAACTTGTCATTCATTTTATGATTCATCCGAATCTTGCTTATGGTCAAATTTGGTCATTGGAGAACCTTTTGGCATTAGGCTTCATGGTTCCTAGAACCAATCGTCACCTATTTAGCTCATGGATTATTCCATTTGTATGTAATTACATATTTTACATAATTAATACTTATAACATAACTGATGTTACACATGCTTTGGTTCCTGTAAACCTTAGTCAATTAATTACTTATTAGCATATGGTTATGGTCCCTATGAACCGCTTAGCTAACACTAGCATATGGCCATTATTGTGGTTCCTAAGAATCAATTAGTAAATATTATTCGTTGACTCAATACTATGAATCATTTAGATTCATTTGACCCGTTTGACCTATTAGCATGAATCTTACGATTCATTTACCGCTAATGACATATATATTCATATAACCATGGTTCCTATGAACCATTTAGTTAACTATTGATTCTTGACTCATTACATACTTAGAGCTTAACTCTAATTGTTTGTCTTGTACTTATCCATCATTAAATGGCTTGCCATGTAGGCCATGTCTATCACATTTCTAAACGTCATGCAACTTATATCATTGTAGCAAATATATGTCGTTAATAAAATGTGTAACATAACATAGATGTTACCTCGTGAGCTTTATCCATAAGTACCGGTTACCGTTTGAGTTGCCTTCGCTTGCTTGCCTAAAGTGGACTCAATTCCCTGTTTGGTTTGTGAGACAACATAATCATCAATATATATATATATATCTATATGTATATCACATTTTTCACATTCTAGTACATGAATCATTTAGTTATATAAATCTAACGATTCACATCTCACGACATCAATTCACTAAATATCTTAGGGTGGTACTTGCTGTCCAGCCCTTGTTCAAGCCACCATTAGACCCTTTATACAGCTGAATCGACCCAACATGTTCAAACATAAAACGTAGTAGACTCATAGAGCTTTCCAAGCATATAAAATACACATTTTTCCGAGTTATGGTTGATTTTATACGATTTTTCTAAAAACAGGACAGCAGCTTAAATTATTCCAAACAGCATGCTGAGTAATCTGCATAGCTGTGGAAATCATCATTTTTGACCCACTTAATGACCGGTTCAGCCTCAGATTTATAAAAGCGAGCTGAAGTCGGTTCAAAGACCTTTCCAACCATATAAGCCACACCCTTATAGGATGCTCGAGTAATTTACTACGAATTTTTAAAACAGGGCTTAAACTGATTTTTACTCACAGCAACTTTGTTTTGCTTTCATTAAAACTCACTTAGACATTTTATCAAACACCTTGTGTGCAATATTCATAGTAAGTCTAAATCAACCTACTTCTCTTTTGTTAACATTCCATTACTTGCAAATCATGTAGATTTTACTAGTTTACAAGTTTGCATTCAACGATTTGTTAATTTGTAAACCTATTTAGACACATTCTCATTCATAAGTATCATAGGTTCCAAACACCCAAATCCATGGGTTTAAGTTCGTGATTTAGGGTTCCTACACCCAAATCTCTATGGCCAAGTTGATTTCTCAAGTATTAAGGTCTCTATTACATGATTTAATCATCATATAGCATCATAGATACAAAATCAAAGCTTTAATCCTTCCAATTTCATCATAATTCTCGAAACCTAACCATGCAAGGGTTCAAGGATTACTTACTTGCTAGCCTCCAAGAATTAGACAATAGCTAAAGCTCTTAAAATCTTGTTTATATACAGAAATCGCAGCTTCTAGCCCTTGGATTGCAGGAAATCGAATTTGGGGGATTGAGGAGATGTGAATGCGTATTCTGGGAGAAGAATACGTGTTCTTTCCCAGATCCCTTCTCCACCATTTTTTTTTTATTAACATTCCCTTATTACAAACTGGCCCCTCTAGTTTATTTGTTTAGGACATTTATACCTAAACCTCATATTTACATAATAACTCCCTAAGACTTTCACCAAACATTATATTTGCACATAAAGTTAGATATATCTTATCTCTATGTCGTATTTAGCCCGAACTTTAACGAGTTTCACTTAATAAAATTTGGGATGTTACAGAAAAGAAAGTTCTACTCCTATCAATACGATTACAAGGAAATAAAGAAGTTACGATACAAGGAAAGAAAATAATTTTAGTACAATTACAAGAAATAAAGAAATTACAATTACAAGAAATGAAATGAATAGACAATCAAATACAGTGATTGAAGTTTAACAGGTCTGATAAAATGAAATAAAAGTTTCATAAGGTTTTAAGAATTTGGAGGACAGAAAGATAAAAGGTTGTATTAAAATCTTGAAAGCATAGAAATGGAAGAAGGAAAACAAAGTTTTTGGCGAAGGATTCGAGTCAAAACCCGGGTCCCTTAAAACAAATTCAGGGTCTACCGAAGATCCGTTATGTTTCCCAGGGTACAATCGCCTAAACCGTATTGTACGGCCGGGATAACTCTAAGCTTGAAAATACCTTCGAGTTCTTGAAGTTCTTGACGAACAAGATGAAGATTGGAAGAAGAGAGAGAGCAGAGAAGAGAGAAAGAATTATGTGTGAATTAAGTGTGTATAGCCTCAACTAATGAGGCTGTATATATAGTGGTGGAAGTGACTTGTTGAGCACACAAAAATAATTTGTAGTTAAACTTTGCATTAAACGTCTTTAATGCAAATTGATTTCAAATTAACACGGAATTACCTTAATTAGCTCAAAACGTGTTTACAGCTGTCATTCCGGAGGAATCTCCGCGTAACAGCTGTTTTCCGGAAGAACTGATCTTCCGGTTCAACTTCCGCTTGAACTCCAAGCGGAACTCCTTTCCGCTTGAACTTCAACCGGAACAGTATCCGGCTGAACTCACGCACTGTTCCACTTGAACCAGTTTTTCCGGTTCAACTCACATTCCGCTTGAACTTCTACGCCCGGACCACACAGGTCCGCTTGGACTTCAACCGGAACAACAAGGCGGCTCTCAAGCGGCTCACGACGATGCGAGCGTGCGAAGTGCAAAGTGTGTCATCAAAGCGCCACATTGCGCCTCATACGCCTACGCCACGTGCACGCGTGTGTGAGTGCGAGTGCGAGTTAGGGGTGCTTCGCACCCCTTAGGGTCCAAGGGATGTGTCCTACTAAATGAAACAATAGGTGGTAAGGTTCCCACCTTATAAATCATTTTTAGTTTAATTCCCCAACCAATGTGGGATAAGTTAACATGCTATACTTAGCATTTTTTCTCTCTAACTTTCGCATCTTCACATGTTGCGAGACCTGAACTTTGGGCTTCGATATCTCATTCTTACAACCTCGGATTTGGACGTGGCTTGATGCGTTGGAAAGCCCTCACAACGTACTACACGAACCCTAAAATACAAAGGCAACAACCTATGTTTTCTGTATTTTATTTTAGTCCAAAGTTGGTAAAAAACTCATTTTCACACCAAGTGAAAAAACTCATTTTTCCCTAGTTTTTCTCACAACAAACGGGAAATTTATACATTGTGTAACAATTCAAAACAAAAAGCTTATATTATATAACATCAGGATCAAATTACAATAAAGTGGCAGGTAAACAGACAAAATGTTTTATATAATTGAATTGGGTTGTTATATGTACACATTGGTTGATAATTTATGGTGATTAAAGCAGTTACATCTTTGAGAGGTTCTAATGTTTTGTTCTTAATATGTTCATTATTCTTCAGGTCTGAAACTACTTTTATTGCAAATGCGTTCACAAAATTTACTGTGAACTAGATTTAAAGTTATTTAGTACTCCGGCCATTCTAAGTGGAATAGAGACTCAAGCCGAAATGATTAATACATGGTTGAAAGATGAGCGGCCTAGTTCTTTGGTTCTAGCCATTTGTGGTATGGGAGGAAGTGGCAAAACAACACTTGCCAAATACGTTTATAACTCAAACAAGCAAAACTTTAAAAGTAGTAGTTTTATTGAAGAGATCGAGAATCAACCTCGTGGTTTGCTTGGACTACATAAACAACTTCTTAGATATGTTTTAGGAAGTAACACATTGATGATATCTAGTGTTTCTGAGGGCACATATCATATTGAGAAGGCCATACAATTGAAAAAGGTGCTTATTATTGTTGATGACATTGATGACCAAGACAATCTAAGCACTTTATTTGGAACAAAACGATTCCCTACACAAAGCAAGATCATTATAACAACACAAATTTTAAATATAAATTCATGGTTTGGCTCCATATCTTGGGCATGTCATGTTCACCAAATTGAATTGTTGAATCTTGATAATTCATTGGAGCTTTTAAGTTGTCATGCCTTTGAATCCAAAGTTCCTACGGAAGGTTTCCATGAAATTACGGAACAATTAGCACAATATTGTGGAGGAAATCCACTAGCTCTTAAAGTACTGGGTTCTTCCCTATTTGTGAATGCTGAAGATCCAAGGATAAAAAATAACATGATAGAAGTTTGGAGAAGTAAAATGAAGTCATTGAGTTCCTTGAAAGGAGATCATGATAGTAAAATTCAAGGTGTGCTATAAAAAAGTTTTGAATCCTTGCCGTGTCACAGCCACAAAGAATTGTTTCTCCATATTGCTTGTTTGCTTATTGGTCAAACTGCACATCGTATGGTAAAGGCCCTGGAGAATGATTGGCATGCAAAATCTGGGATTCAGACACTTATTAATAGATGCCTTGTTACCTTCAAAAGTCATACACACAAATTGACTATGCACAAACTCCTTCAAGATATGGCAATGAAGTTAGTTCATGAAGAGTCTAAAGATCCTGCAAAACGTAGTAGAGTCACACATCATGACGAATCTTATCATTTGTTGAGGAACCAAGATGTAAGATTCTTCTTGTGTGAATCTTTAAGATCACTTCTTATTTCAAGAACTTTTATTTTTTTAAACGTTCTCTAAATTTACATCTCTCCCATTAGGGTTCGGAGACAATTGAAGCTCTATCGCTTGATGTGCGAAAGGTTGAGTTGGGGATGGGATCAGAGGTAAGCTAAAGAAGTCAATGATATTCTCAATATCATAATTCTTCTACATTCTCTGTTTGTATTTTTATATATGAGTTGATGTAAATCCTGATGTTAATGTGTTTCCATGTTAGCTAGTGAATCTCTAAGTGTTAACTTTTCTAATTCTACTTGTCATTGAATTTAGATGCCAAGCAAGTTGTTTACTTTACTTCATGCTAAATTTATAGGAATTTGAAACAAGTTCTCTTTAAAGATGAAGAATCTAAAACTACTAAAACTCAATTATGTAAAACTCACTGGGTCCTATGAGAAATTTCCGGAGTTAAGATGGTTTTGGTGGAATGGATGCAATCTGAAAACAATACCCTTAGGTTTTAAGTCGAGCTTCCTGGTCACATTAAATCTGGGTTATGTGGATTTGGAGAAGTTTGAACCACCCATGGTATAATGAATCAAATCTTTTCTTTATGTTTGTCACTTGACCTTAAATTTTTATAATACATGAACTTGTTATTCTTGGAATAGGTCCATAATTCACTCAAGATTCTAGATCTTAGTTTCTGTTACAAACTTGTGAGCATCTGCAATCTCCATCGAATCCCTAAACTTGAGACTTTGGCCCTCTGGAACTGTACCAATTTGACTCATGTTTGCAAAACCATAAGAGACCTTGAGAAGCGTTATTACTTGAACTTGCAAGGCTGCATTAAACTTTGGAAAGCTTCATTTATTTGTGGAGAAATTCTAGAGCAGTGTTTGTTTTCCTTACCCCAATCATTATTAAAGTTGCTTTTACTTGAATTGAGTTGTTGTCATAACCTCAAGTCTCTTCCATGTCTCCCAAGAACGCTAAAGGAATTATCTGTAGATTGGTGTAAATAACTTGAGAAAATAATATTCGACATGGCACGCTTAACACTATATAAGTTTAGTTATGAAGGTTGCTTCAAACTGAGCGAGATTGAAGGCCTTTTTAAGTTGGTGTCTGTAGAAAAACATGATGACCCTGCAGACCTGGAACATATACAATGGATTAAAGCATATGAAAATCACAAGGTGGACCTCGTCGGTGATATGATCATCAATGATAGAACTTTTAATATCCAGGTTATCTACCTTGAATTCTCGCAAAAAACAAAATTTAATATATGAATAAGTAACTATATTTTGTGCTTGTAATACAGATGTTGTATGAATATGGTATAAGGAACACCTATCTGCAAGACATAAAGGATGAAAGCATGGCGACACACGAGTACAAGTCATCATCTGAATTCTTATACTTTCATGTGCCTTCACATCCAAAGAAGCATATGATCCAAGGATTAAATATAACATTCTTATATAAATCATCAGGTGTTAACACATATTATATGTGTCCTCCCTTTGCCAAAATCAGTAACATAACCACAGGTGTTACATGGGTATACAACCCTGTTGTGTTTTGCAAACCTAGAGTTGATGAGGATGTTGTGTGGTTAAGTTATTGGCCAATCCGAAAAATGTTCAACATTGGTGATGTAATTCATGTGAACATCCTTCTGGACAACGGCATGACGGTAAAAGAGTGTGGCGCGAGCCTTGTGTATATCGATGGTGAAGAAAAGAGGGAAGATAACTATGAAAACATGCAAGGGTGAACGAGGAAGAAGTCATTGGAGGAGACATGTCTATGTTTGAGGTGATGAAAGGAGGCTACTATCTATGCCGCTCGGATTTCTTCAGGTCAATGACCACTTTGTACTTAAAATGGTTGTTTGGTGATGATATTCGGTGTACAGGTAACTTTCTAGCTAGCTTCTAGAACTGATTTTTTTTGTTGGTTAATTAGTTTATATTAAACCGTAGATAATGATAAACCCTCATATCACACGTTGTCATAGATTTACGAAGACGGAGACCATCTCGCCAATCAGGACCAATAGCATACTATGAGTGGCTGCAGACATTTCAAAATCTTAAATGCAGAGTACTTGAAGAGCTTTTGATTTCTTGCTTTCTATATATAATATCATATCATCATTTGTTATTTGATTCTATATTTTTGTGTGTATTTCAAAAAATTGAAGTTGAGATGTGAGTGAGCTTTAATAGTGAAGGTGAAACCGATAAGATCAAGAAGGTGGTGTCTTGTGTTATGGGTGTTGAATCTGTTCTCATTCAGGAAGATATAAGGAGACTAATTATGTGCGGACATTTTCATCTTCAAGCGATTGTAATGTGTGTTAGAGAATTTGAGAAGCTAGTTCATCTCTTTAGTCATAAGATCATTGAGTTATAATACGCTTTATAAATTTATGTATATGTACCATAGCTTGAGCACAACTCCGGTTATTTGATTTGCATCAACATACTTTTGCTTACAATATTTCCATCGACTTTCAACCGGGGGTGAGGGTTAGGGTGGGGGTGGAGCGTGGGGGGGGGGGGTGTTTGGAGGTGGAGGTAATAGAATATATGAGGAGGATGGAGTAGAAGAATAGTATATATTTTTATTTTTTAAAATAAGTAAAATATACATAAACATAATTAACAATAGTTTAATTAAACATAAACATAATTAATCCTAATAAATAATAAACATGAATATAATTAATCTTCTATAGGCGTTGAAATCAGATTGTGTAATTGTTCGAGTATATCTTGTATGTTATACAATTATAGAATATAGACACTGAACAAATGAATTATGAAGGTGATATTTAGAGGGTTTTTAATTATAGGCATTATAGATTTATAGCCGTTAAACATGTAGCCGTTAGAAATTAAGTTTATAAATAAAAATCTTAAGTTTAGAAAAAGTTAAATTAAATAATATATATATATATATATATATATATATATTAATTGATCTTGCCCCCACACAAAGCCATGGCTTCGGTAGCCGCAAGCAATAGTCCCATGGCCGGCGACGGTGTAGCTGCAAGCCGGAAGGAGAAAGTTTCTCCACACCATGTGTCCTAAATTCCCGAAGTATCGGAAACCTATTTTTCACGTTTTTCGTAATCGGTGTTCTCGTCTTCACAGTTATCGCCGCTACTTATGAATATGAAAATCCTTTGTTCCATCCATCAACTAAGATCACGAATTTCCTCACTTCCACTTCAACAAGTTTCATGCTTTGAAAACTAGGTACAACCCAAAACCAATTATGATCGTATCTCGGTTTAGTCGCCGTTAACCAACCTAAAACCACTTTTGTATCTGAAACTAAATGCTCAAAAGAACCAATCTCTGCACCTCTAGGTACAGTGGATAGGTTTCACATTATATCGCTATTCGCTAATAAAAAAAATATGATAAATATATAC